>CAXKVY010010706.1:0-25221 GCA_964058915.1 Tetropium fuscum
AATTAAAAAAATGTAACTATGCTTGTAAAATGTTTAAACTTACACTAAGATTTACAGAAATTTACAATTCTGTGCGTACAATTATTAGTGTATACTAACCATAAATAAAATTTCAGATATCCCTATTCGTTCTGTCTAGGAAGAACACGAGACTACACCCGACACCAAAGCTCCTCTTCATGCCACTTTAGAGTGCTCGTCAAACACAGCAGGTATGATGATTTTTTTTTATCTTTGTGTTTTTATGAAATATTTCACTAGCTGTGCGTTATTTTTACAATTGTTCAGATATATTTTTAAATTGACAAATTAAATCCAAATTTAATACGTATAAAGTATAAACACAGCTCTTTTTAACCACAATGAAATATCAGATATCAGCATGACTCCCTCTCTAGAAGAAAGTACTGAAGCTACTGTTGTCCCTACTTCTCGATCTTTTTCACGCATGCAGGTACCTACCTAATACGTCTGTTGGTTTTATATTGCTTATATGTAATTTTTAATAATCCTATAGCATTATATGATATTTATTTACTGTAATGTGACATATTTATTTTCATTTTAGGCACAAGTGGTATTCACACCTCTCTAAGGTAGTTGCCTATGTTGACACCATCATCTTCATGTGCAACCCAAACATCTGCTAGCTTAAGCTCTGACAGTCCACGAAAAAAGAAGTTGTAACAGAAAGTTACAGCGCTGAGGAAGAGAAAATTAGAAATACTTAGAACAGTCGAACCTCAAAGACTTCTATAAATTTTATAATTTAATGTACATAATCCCTAAAATGCTTAGTTCTTATGCATAATAACGTATTTAAGAGATTAGCGCTAACGTACACATTTACAATACCTATATATGTATATTTTTATAATAAATGTATAAGTAGGTACCTATTTGTTAATTAAAACGTAAAGTTTTCACTGAATATGCAACTTTTTCTATTTTCCTCACTTGACAATAAAGGTATTGTCCAAATACACTCGATACAAATATTTGTATAGACATAGACAGACTTGTTTTTTTTGTATAGACAGATTTATATAGACAGACATGTTTTTTATAATAAAAATAAATTTACGTAGTATTTCTGTGATGTGGAATATTCTATATGTTTTGGTGTAATGGTCATCACTACATTTACGAATGCACTCGTTCTGTTTTGTTGTTTCTAATAGTTTAAATTTGTAATAAGATCATATCTGGAAATTTTGTAACTTTCATATACGAGTACACTTTAAAGATTTTTCTTTTACTTAAAATATAATTAAATTCTAATAAGTATGTTATTTATATATGTTTATTGACAATGCCATGTCTTCAGTATATTTTTCAAAATAAATTCAAGACTATAATTTGTTTAAATGTTTTGCTAACCTTTCCATTAACTCTTATAAATATGAAATTGAAACACTTTTGTTTACTTGTTTATCATGATACTGAAAACCACAAAGCATTATTTCAACTCATTCAAAATTCCAACAAGTCGAATTATGTAGATATATTTTGAATTTATAAAATAGTTAAATATTGTTACAAAATATGGAAAAATAGAGTTATGTGACTTTACGATGTTTTATTTACCATTCTTTAAAACGTGATGACCTCAACAAACAAAATTTAGAGAATGAACCAGAAAGTGGTTGTTAATAATAATAATGTTCACGTTCACTACACAAATCAGGAGTCATACTACTACCAAACGCTACTAATTTTGACTAATTTAAAGATTACTGTATACTGAGTTATTCATGTTATCGTTTGATGGCGACCACAATGTTTATTTTTTTCTCTATTTAAATGCAAAAAATAGAAAACATACGGGTTTATTATTTTTTCCCCTAGTATCCGTTTATGTAGTAAGAAAAAATACATACAAATAAATGTTAATCCCATCAATTATTGTAAATTGTAATATTATTTGAATTATGATTAGCAGAAAAAATAAAATTGTAACAACAGGTTTACACAATCCAAAGTAACTTAACATTCATTCTAACAATCAATATGCTTACATTGGCTTTACAAAAACATGGATTCAAGTACATTTTCATTTACATTTTGTCATTTTCAGAAATACTTTTTTTCCGTGTAGATCGGTTTTAGTGTCATGTATCACAGAATAATATGTTAATATCACATTTCTCTCAGTGTAACAAGTTGTTCAAGGTCCCTGAAAACGGCCCCTATAACATGAAAGGCACCGCCGTTACCTTCGCTTCTGTATAAGCTCTCTCTTCTGTGCTAATAGCTTCCTACCTTCCACCCATCTACGCAATGCCGGTTAGTTCTAAATAATCTTTGGTACGAGGAAGGTATCTGAATATTGTTCAAATTGAGGCACCGCGCCTATATCCGTTACAGAATAAATTTTGTGAATTTGTTACTTTGTCAATTATTTTGGTAAGTGCTATCGATTTTTACTAAGTACTGTTTACATTTTATTATTCACGTATTATATTTTTCACATACGTACTCTATAAATATCAAATTGATACACTGCGCCCGATTGAAGATTTTTTTGTTAACATAATTATATGTGTTTTAGGTCAGAAATACGCTTATAATGGAAAGCTGTAGTAAAAAATATGATCTAACGGATCCTAAAGATGTTGAAGAGCTACAAAGAATGATGTTTGAAGATGACGAAGCCGACTTACAGGACGATATTGATGATGAAGAGGATACAGATGGTGAATATGCTGTCGAATCTCGTGCAGGCGATTCAGATACGGAACAGGAGGCTAATGACGACGATGACTATGATGAGAATGGATCTAACTTAGATGATAACAATTTTTTTTTTGGAAGAGAAAAAAATAAAGGAAGGGAGATTATAGAAAAAACAAAATGGAATCAAAATGTCCCATAACAAAGAGTTCGTTTAAAACCACATAATCTCATTCGCAAGTTAACAGGTGTAATAGGTACTGCAAGAATGGCAAAAACTCCGTTAGAATGTTGGAGCTGCATTATGGATGACGAGATATTGAGAATAATTGTACAACAAACGAATCAATATATTGAAAGTATTAAAGTATTATTCTAACGCGATAGAGATGCCAAACCTATAGATATTATGGAGCTGAAGGCATTTATAGGTCTTTTATATTTAGCTGGTGTTTACAGAGGTAATAGACAAAGTTTCGAAGACCTTTGGGGATCCGACGGGGACGGCATTGAAAAATTTCGACATGACAATCAAAAGATTTAAATTTATGCGTTGTATGCAATTTGACGATCGGACCACGAGAGATGAAAGAAGAAAAACCGATAAAATCGAAGCAATTCGAGAAATATTTACAATGTTGGTACAAAATTGACAGAAGTCCTATAGTCTGGGACAAAATGTAACGATTGATGAGAAACTAGAAGGATTCCGGAGAAGATGCGGTTTTGTACTATACATCCCGAATAAGCCCAATAAGTATGGAATTAAGATATACGCACTGGTTGATTCTCAAGTTTACTATCTATATAATTTAGAAATATATGCAGGATTACAACCTGAAGGCCCATTCCGCAATTCACCATCGGATGTTGTTCTACGACTTTGCCAACCTATATATCAGACCGGACGAAATGTAACTGCAGATAACTGGTGTACCAGTATTCCATTGATAGATGAGTTGCGAAGTAAAAACCTCTCTTATGTTGGTACAGTAAAAAAAAATAAGGTCGAAATTCCACCTGAGTTTCTGCCAAATAACAAGAGAGCTGTTAATAGTAGATTGTTTGGTTTCAAGAAAAGGTGCACTTTGGTATCTTATGTTCCTAAAAAAGGAAAATGTGTGATTTTGGCTTCAAGTTTACATGAAGATAACTATATCGATCTTGATACCGGAGATAAAAAGAAACGATCCATAATTACCTTCTACAATAGTACTAAAGGTGGAGTTGACACGGCAGACAAATTGTGTGCCTCATTCAACGTGGTTAGAAATACTCGCCGTTGGCCCATGGTAGTATTTTTTGCTATGTTAAATATTAGCGGAATCAATGCTCAGGTACTATATTTCGGCAATGGTCAAGATGTTATTCGAAGAAGAAAATTTTTGAAAGCTTTATCACACGCATTAGTTTCACCTCATATGGCTCGACGAAGTTTACAGACATCAGGGATTCATGCCAGCCTGCAACAACGCCTGAAAAGAATTACGCCAGTAGATCAAGAACAACAAGAAGAAAATGAAAATGAAGGAAAACGAAAAAGATGTCATATTTGCATAGGACAAAGGCGATTAACAAAATATAATTGCAAAAGATGCAAAAACCCCATTTGTCTCATGCACATAGAAAGCTTTTGCAATGTTTGCAGTCGAACATTGACAGAAATACCACAAGATACCATAGATGAGGAGATGGTGTAAGTTTTTGCATTTTTTATATTACAGTAAAGTCATATATATATATATATATATAGGTAGTTTATTTAAAATATTTTAATTTTGTTTTAAATTAGAAAAATTTTGTTTTAAATATTTTGTAAAGGTAGAATGTACTTACAAAATATATATACGTATATAATATACCTAAAATTAAAATTTATTGTAGTTATTTACAAAGAATTAGAGTCTAACCAGCGGCAGCGCGTGATCATTTTGATACACCGCGCGCGGTTTTGTTGCAGGTTAGGACCGCGCCTGCCGGAAGGTTAAATAAAAAATAGTAGAAAAGTAACAAGTTTGCATGTTTCAAAACGATACTTCTGTTAGCATACCAATACAAATGAGACGGTCAAACTGAATCAAGTTTTGAAAATTGTTTACTTCGGTTCGTAGGTATATTTATTTATTTCTGGGAAAAAAACTTGATATTTCTTGGAATTCCAGGCAAGATCGTGTCTGATGCTTTTAGTTTGTAATTCCCATTGAGTGAGTATATTATGAATAACCAGTGATATAGCAGTGGATAAGCAAAAAGCTGTACTGGTAGATTTAAGGGGTGCTCTATATCAATATGTCTGCCTGGCCAGACATACTGTAATTCCATTTAATTTCTTATTGTCAGTGGCAAAGAGAAATTTTGGTTCATTAAGCTATTAATCTTCAATACATTTCACTCTCCCTGAAGAGAGTTGGAACCTTTGAGGCGAAACTGCCACTGACGTGGTTTTCCACAAACATCAAAACACTGAACACTATACCCGACGCGCGTTTCTCCAACCAAGTTGGCATCATCGGGAGATGATTAAAACTAAACTAATGGGCAATTAACCCAAAAGAGCGGACTATTTGGGATAGGCCCTTTGTCACTATTCATACTATTTCTATATTTTTTAATTTCTAAACTTTCAAAACTATGACTGTTGTCAAAAGCATGTTGTGCAACGCTAGATTTTTCTGTTGTTCCATATTTGAGCCATGTGCTCCTTGCATCTAGTTTGAATAGATCGCCTAGTTTGTCCAACATACATTTTATTACAGCTAATTTCATAAATCCCCGACTTTTCGTTAATACTTATTTTATCCTTTGGATTACCTAAAATGTGTTGAATTTTATTCCCGGATGAATGAACTGTTCTGAACTGTTCTTCCTATATCTGTAAAATCTGTGTAAGACCATTGGTAAGGGTTTTTTTTTATTTACATTCCCATTAGGGAATGTAAATCAAAAAAAAGTTGATTACAACTTGTCCTGTACAGTATCCATTACTTACAGTTATATCTTTGATTAATGACGTCCCTTTTTCAAACCTCTCCTTATAAAGACGGAAACATAAAAGAGTTATTGGGTATATCTCTATGAGTATTGGTATAATTTTGGTATATATCAAATTCTAACTTATTTTCTGTATTCCTAATTACTAGAACATATAAGAATAGTAGCTGCCCGTTGTTTTCAATTTCATATGCAAATTTAATTGAAGGGAATCTATTGTTTAATTTATTTATAACAAAGTCATCAATGTTTCAACTATCAACCACTTTAATGCCAAAAACAAAACTGCAAAAATATCATCAACATACCTTAGCCAAACTATAGGGAAATACTCGAGATCTTCGTTTGCTTCAACTTCAATTTTACTCATGAATAGACTGACAATAAAAGGTGACAAAGAAAAGAAACCCATTGCTTGGTCGAAAAAAATATTAGTGAATTGAAAACCATTTTGTTTCATGCAAAGTTTGGTGAGTTTAATGTTGACTGAGAGTAATAAGGTTGTTACATGGTTTAACTACGTTTTTTACTTCGGTAATAATTTTTGGTAACGGATTTCTAGAAAGTTTTTTGTAAGGACCATTATTAATGTTGCTAATCCTTTCCTAGTAGTCCTCTTTATCTAAAATTACAACCTTATTACATTTATCAGCCTTTAAATAAAAATAATCTTTCTCTCGCAATCGTTTGGCAATTTATCTTTCCTTTTCGGATCGTTTTGACTTATGAACGTTTCCAATGGTTTTATTAACGTTTTATTCTTAGAAATTTGATTTCTCCAAGCTTCTCTACCAAGTGTTTTGGTGTTTGTGGAATACTACGGTAGTGTCAATACATTTCACATAAAGAGCTAACACATAATGAAGAGATGCTATAAATGAAATGGGAAAAAAGTTCCCTATTATATACTGCCGTTATAACATTTACATTTTGACATTTTGTCTCTTCAAGCCACCCCCATTTATTTTTTCAAATACGGACCTGTTTTTTTATTTACACTTTTCATAGCCTGTCTAAAACTAAATACAATGGTATCTTGCACTTGATCATTTTCCTACGTTTCGTCTAAGAAAATATCATCAGGATAGTTTCACAGCTTATTTAATAAGTAATCTAGGTCTTCTCAAAATCACGTTAGCCTTTTATGCCAGGTACCAACGATACACTACAATATCTGGATATATTGGAGGAAGTACTCGATGCAGTGCCATTAGAAACAAGACAAAATCTTGAATACTTCATGCAAGACGGTTGTCCTGCACACGTTGCCAGGAGGGTTGGACAGTACCTTCATCAATGTTTTGCAGGTTAGTGGATTGGTACCTATTCACCCATAAGATGGCCTCCTCGACTTCCTTTTCTTAATCTCCTAGATTATTATATGAGGTTCTCTAAATAAGGGAATCTATGACAAATCTCTGCCAATTGATCTACAAGAACTTCGTTAACGAATAGTAGATGCATTTGAGAAAATTACGCCAAAAATGGTTGCTAAAGCTGCTTCCCAAATGTCTAGGAGAATTCAACATAATGGACAACACTTTGAGCAAGTATTGTGACCACTGTTAGTCCTGTTTATTTATATGCTTTTTCTTCTAATCTGTTATAGCTCAGAATATTATCTGTTCATTAATTTTGTTGCATTTGGTCGTGTTTTTATGGAACAATTGTAATTTATTCTAGATGCATTAATCGTTCTAAAAATTATTATTTATTAAATAAGCTGTCAAATGATACATCTCATATTACTTAAGAATTCAACGCTCTCCTAACAAGATACAATGATGATATTTTCTGACATGAAACGTAGAAAAATCTTGAACTTTTGTGAAACATTTTATTACCTATCAAAATAGACATGTCTTTATTTATTTAGATGACTAGATGTATATTCGTCACTATATTATAGTGTATATAATATCTTTACCATAAGTAATAAAAATAATGACCTCTAGGTGCAATCTAGAGGTCTATTTTACATCCTCCTTCATAAATATTTATAACATTTATAGTACAACAGTGTATATTAAATTGAGTTGCATTTATAATTCTATATACTCTTCATGAAAACAAATAATTAATTATGATAGGAATATTTTTATACCATAGAGCCTCTCTATGGTATAAAAATATTCCTATCATAATTAATTATTATACTAGCGAAATAGTTGACTTCTTATCAAGACAACACTGGATTGCGACCTCTCAAATTTAAAATAGTTTCATAAAATTATTTCGTTATTTATAATAATATTTTTTTTCATTATTATCTATTATTTTTCTATTATTCAGTTGACTAGGTAAGATACAGAAAAAAATTATATTAAATTCGAGTTCAATTGAGATACCAATGCGAATAATTCCCAAATACAGCCATTCTATTACGAATAGGACAACAGATGTTATTGACATGTACACTTCTATGTAGGTATTTAAAAGATGATGTATTATATCTAACTTCTTTTCCTCCTGAAACAAATCGAATTTACAAAATGTTACCACCAAGCGGGCCGATGAAAATAAAATTGTAAGGCACATACGTCTTACGAAACTATCAAATATCACATCTTCAGTTCTTTTCAGTTCTTTAAATATAATTTCCATTAAATCTAACGCTTTCCTGTTAGAAATCGGCTAATTAGCTGCAACTTTTGCCTGGCAAACTCACCAACCATTTTCTCTATTGACTTTACCATGTTCACCTAAAATAAGTAGTCGATGGCATGAAATGATAATGATTATTTAGTAAATATAAAGCATGTATGTATCGTTGAAAACACAGAAAAATACCGTCCGATTCGATAAAAAATATGTATTACTCTTTTCTTATTTAAAATTTCGGCACAATGGGACATACCAAATGATCGGATCTAGACTTCAATATATGTGATATATATATATATATATATATATATATATATATATATATATATATATATATATATATATATATATATATATATATATATATATAATATATATATATATATATATATATATATATATATATATATATATATATATATATATATATATATATATATATATATATATATGTGATATATATATATATATATATATATATATATATATATATATATGTGATATATATATATATATATATATATATATATATGTGATATATATATATATATATATATATATATATATATATATATATATATATATATATATATATATATATATATATATATATATATATATATATATATATATATATATATATATATATATATATATATATATATATATATATATATATATATATATATATATATATATATATATATATATATATATATATATATATATATATATATATATATATATATATATATATATATATATATATATATATATAGCTTGCTTCGAAAGACATGTGCTAGCTTCGTAGCACTCGAAAAACCATGATGTTTTTCTTAACTTTAACTTCTTTTACACTTTTCGTTTTTAGAACTTTTGCATATTTCGTTTTTCTCACTATATTTTCTAAACCATATAGTGGAGCACCTGGAGTGTTAAAAACGTTAACCTCGGATGTCTTAGGAATCTCTCAGATGAAATTAAATGATTTTTGCGGGAATGCGTTGTGAATAACAAATAAAAATCTCTGCTTATTTAGAAATTGTGCATTTGATTTTAAAATAGTAAAAATTGATTATTTCAATAACTTATGTGCTATAATACAGATTACGATGTAAAATTTTTTTTGTGAAAGATGTGAAAGCTATTACAAAAAATAAGTAAATAATGAATATTTAAATAAAAAAATTAAATAATATATAAAATATTTGTATAATATTTTAATAGTTTGCATTAAAAAAATTTAAAAAAATGTCTTCCATTACTATGGTTTCGTCTCCGAAATCGGGGAAAATATCAGTCATAGGGGAAGATAGAGCGAATGTAATTAACTTTAATTTTAGCACAAAACGACGTGATATATATATATATATATATATATATATATATATATATATATATATATATATATATATATATATATATATATATATATATATATATATATATATATATATATATATATATATATATATATATATATATATATATATATAATAAAAAGTGACGCACCTAGATTTTGTCCCAAATTTGTAGTTCAATAACTTTTAAACCAGCCTATCGATTTTGATATTTTTTTTTATTTGAAAGGGCGATTCTTGCGGATGACTATTTTGTAATTGGCTTTCCATAAAAATGTATTTTTTAATATGTACATGACAAGAAATTTGAATGTCGCTGTGGAGTGAAATTTTATTTGTATTGAAATCTTAGGTGTGTCACGGTGTTTACCATTCTTTTTTTAATATTCTCTTTTTTGAATCACCTCTCTAGCCCCTTCAGCAACGAAGATGCGACATTTTAGATGAAACGGTGTTATTAAGTTTGATA
This sequence comes from Tetropium fuscum, assembly GCA_964058915.1. Classification (NCBI taxonomy): domain Eukaryota; kingdom Metazoa; phylum Arthropoda; class Insecta; order Coleoptera; family Cerambycidae; genus Tetropium; species Tetropium fuscum. The sequence goes on from CAXKVY010010706.1 coordinate 10,099, forward strand.
TTTAAGACGGAGGCTATGGTAACACTGAAACGTCAAAAGATTCAGTTGAGATTCTCGTGAAAAAAAATTCATTTAACGTTCTAAAAGAAAATGCCAGTGCAAATTAGTCCAATTCAAGTAGCTAGAGTTGTGGCTTTGGTAGAAGATGGAAGGAGTCAAAGATATGTAGCTCGTATTGTTGGTCTACCAGAAACAACTGTCCAAAGAGCGATCCAGCGCTACCGAGAAACGAGCCAATACAGCAGACGTCCAGGTTCGGGTAGTTCCAGGATTATGCAAAATATTGACGATCGATTTATTGGTATGCGAATATCGAGGAATCCCTATCAAACGGCTGTGATCACAAACCGAAATTTAAGAAACGCACGAGGAACAGTTGTGTCAGATCGAACAATTTGTCGGAGATTCAAGAGTCTCGGTTTTATCGCAAGAAGACCTGCAATTGGAATGCGATTACTTCGACGACATCGAGTAGCTCGTTTGGATTTTGCTCGAATTCATCTTGTTTGGAATGAGTTGCAATGGTCTCAAGTTTTATTCACTGACGAATCAAGATTCATGTTGAGATCAGTAGACGGGCGTCGGAGGGTTTGGAGAAGGCGTGGGGAAAGATACGAGGATGGTATGTTCAGTGACAGGGAGAGTTTTGGCGGTGGTTCACTAATGGTATGGGGTGGAATTAACAGCGATGCCCATACAGAATTATTTGTGTTTCCACCACGGCAATCTCTAAATGCAGTTAGATACATAGAGATCTTCAATGAACTTGTTGTCTCATTTGCACCTTACATTGGCGAAGAATTCCTCTTAATGCAAGATAATGCACGATCGCATACAGCTGTGATGATAACACAATTTTTAAACGATGTCGGAATTAATCATATGCCGTGGCCTGCTAAAAGCCCTGATATGGATCCCATTGAGCATTTATGGGATGAATTGGGACAACGTGTTAGTAGATGCAACCCAGAGAATCTGAATTAATTGAGGATTGCTCTTACAGAAGAATAGGACAATATCCCTCAAATCACTATCACAAATTTGATTGAAAGCATGCGTAGGCGTATGGAAGCTCTTATAGCAGCCAGAGGAGGAAATACTCGTTATTAGTTAGTTTGTTGTTCAGTTATTTTTTAAGTTTATTGTTTTAATCATTAATAATTACAGTCGTTTTACTAAAATGTCGAATAATTCTTTGTTTGTTATTTCTTTTTGATATTGTTTGTACTTGTAAGTAACAATTATTTCAGCGTTTGTAATCGCAAACGCTAAACATTTCTTAAACGGTGAACTTTTTAGACATTTTCAGCTCCACGGCCTCCTTGCTGAATATCAAACTTAATAACACCGCTTCATCTAAAATGTCGCATCTTCGTTGCTGAAGGGGCTAGAGAGGTGATTCAAAAAAGAAAATGTTGAAAAATAGAATTCAATACAAATAAAATTTCACTCCACAGCGACAATCAAATTTCGTGTCAAAATCTTAATCGGTTTTTAAAGGCTGTACATATTAAAAAATATTTTTTTTTATGGAAAGCCAATTACAAAATAGCCATCCGCAAGAATCGCCCTTTCAAACAAAAAAAAATAAAATTATCAAAATCGATAGGCTGTTATTGAACATCAAATTTAGGACAAAATCTAGGTGCGCCACTTTTTATGTCCGTCAGTGTATATATATATATATATATATATATATATATATATATATATATATATATATATATATATATATATATATATATATATATATATATATATATATATATATATATATATATATATATATATATATATATATCTTTATCACCATATCACCTAAAATAGTATAATATTGCTAATGTAGTATAAAAACGATGATTACCACGTGAAAATATATGCAAATACCAACATTTTGAAGCCAAGCATATGTCAATCGGATGAAAAGGACATGAGATATCTCAATTTGAAAATTAGCTAAAAAAATCTATTGCGAGGAGGGGGGGAGGTCGGAATAAGTTGAAATTTGAACTGGGAGTTCCTTAAACATTGACAATAAAAGGGTTACAGTTTGGTTTCTTAATTCCCAATACAACTGAACATATCAATTTTTTTTGACGAACTTTCCCTAAAAATGTCCAAAATACCCCAAAATGGCGAAAAAAAGGGGTTGCGGTCAATTTAGGAGGTAGAAATGTTAGCCTTTTGTTCTATTCACCAGAACAAACATTTTCCATGGGGTCGCGTTAAATCAAAAAAAAAATTCGATCAAAATGTTTCACATACTCTACTAATCAGTAATTACTCCATGTTCTCTGCTGTTAAAAGAAGAGATTCATCAGAATGCCATTGATCATTTGATACTTGAACTAAGGATACAGAGGATGTTATTTTACATCCAGGAAAAATTAAAAAAATGATATTTGATAAATATTATAGGCACGAATTACCCGTAATTTCTACGCCCTTATTTCTGTGTTTTCTCTAACCCATACAATCGTGTGTTAGTAGCGAAATTGTAAGCACAATAAATCATAGTGGCCGTGCAATATTTTTCAATACTACCCCGGCAATTTCAGCGCCGGTTTCCACCACCCTTGTTCCCAAAGCTCCCAAACCCCTTACCAAGTCTCCGACAATCTGAGGCCCTAAACTCACCGTTGCTTGAATGCTAGCTCCTATGTTTGGCCTAGGTTTTGCTGCCGGTTTAGTAGTAGCTGCTGTAATTGTGTTAAAGTTAGGTGTATTAGTGGTGCTAATTTTGCGGGTGGTATGAGCGGTGCTGGTTGCTGAGGGGGCTTTAGTAATAGCGGGAGTACGAGAGCTAATAATTTTTGGGGTTGTAGTAGAACTAGTGGTGCTAGATGTACTAGATGCGGAGATCTGATCTATGGAATTGTCTGCTCGTTTGTCTGTATTTTGGTCGTCGCCGAATCTGTTCTGTATTTGGACAGATGCCTCTGGGGTAGCTTCAGGTCGTCTTGTATCGAAGGTCGCCTCGAACCTCTTTATGTAACTACCATCTGGATCCCAGGCTTCTTCCAGTTGAGCCCACACTTTCGGGTATTCTTTCTTAAGTCGCTTTATCGCTCGTAAGGTTACTGTCCTTTGTTTCTCGGTGCATCTTAAGCAGTTCGTTTGCAAGGCTTCTGGTAAAATTCCTGGAACATTAAATTTAAAATTAGGTGTCGTCTAGCTCCTGCATTTATTTATTTATTTGTTTGTACTTGTAAATTACTTTGTTCTCCAAAATTACATTAAAAGCGGCTTTTAATTATACTTAAAAGGTGTATTTTTACTGTCTGTCTAGTCAGAAAAAGTGGACATTTTATGCCTAGCCAGAAAAAGTTCGTTCGTTGCAACGTTCCAGGTAATAATTTAAATCAAACTGGTAAAATAAAAATGGACAATGGCATTAGGTAAACACAAAATGAAGGTTTTATATAACAAAATTAGCACAAAATAGGTTTTATTACATTTAGTAGAGCGAAATCGAGGGAGAATTATGAAGTTTTTTTTTTTGACGTAGAACCAGACGACAAGTTACGTGTTATTTGAAGTAGGTTATTTGGAAGTTATAATTGTTGTTTACGATATTTTTTTATGGTACAGGACTTTTTTATATCGAAAAAATTTAAAAAATCGCAGATTTTTAAAAACCGTGTTTTTTACGTTTATATCGTCATATCTCCAGATCTACGTAAGATATCAGCCTCATTTTTTTAAAAATTCGAGTATAGAATTAGGCGCTTCCAACAGTGTCATTATCATTACTTAATATTGTTTATTATTGTATTTAAATAACAATTAATTTATCACTTCCTTACAGGTGTATTTATATTTTCGATAAGCGACAAATTTGAATAAAAAAAAGAACAAAATCTGCTGGAATTAACGGTTTTCTTGCTACGATTTTTTTTGTGGCGCATAAATTATCCAGCGCAGCTTCAGTAACGTTTTGTTACTGGAACGTGTTACATTTTAAGGCGGGTATCCATTTGTTGCAAAACCACGTATCGTATCAACGTATCGTATCAGCGTATCGTTTCATTTTGGTACGATACGCTGCAACGAGTTAGTTTTTTTTCAGCCCAGATTCACTGCGTATCTGTGGATCAATTGCACGAACGGGAGGGATACGGTTTGGGTCGTGCGGACGTTGCAATTTTGACTTATTTAGTGGGAGCATAAGGTTATTCAGATTGACCAAAAATAGTTCTTTCCGTATCTCTGCAAGGAATGGACCTCAGCAAGCGGCAGCCGCGTATATTTTTATTCACTATTCTCTGCAGCAAGACAAAAAAAGGACGCAAACCACCGCGTTGGTGAATGTCAAAGTTGTCCCGATGTTTCGGGTCCCAAAGTAGTTCAAATTTACGGTAAATTTCTATAAAGTTAATTATATCTTCTTTATTCCGCTCCATTAATATTATTTTTTAATATTTAAAAAAAATAATAATACCATCCAGTGGGTAGGATATATTTTGTTTTTATAAAGCGAATATGCAACGACAGGTTGTGTCAAAACGTTCGTCCACACTCTGACTGTCTCGTATCGTATCATTTCTTTGATGTGTCGGCGAAAAACCGACAATTGGGCGATCAAGTCCGTTGCGTTTCTTTTTACCTACTTTGATACGTTACTATGCAACGGTTTCCTGTCTCCACTGATACACAACGATGACACGATACGTGATTTTGCAACAAATGGATACCGGCCTTTAGATGCGTATGGCCCATGGCTCTGTACCGAATCGCGTATTATTACAAATTTTGTATATCTGTTATTATAACTTGTGATTTCTGTAATATGGAGTGTATTATATGTAAAAAAACAATGCGTGAAGACGACAAGTAGTAACAAGTAGTAACATGGCTGACTTCAATGTTAATGGTAGAAGAAAAGTACCTAAGTATCGAGATTTAATCCTAAAGAGAAACCTAAAATCGGGGAGAGGCAAAGTCTTTATTGTAGTTTGTGACAGAATACATTAATCAAAACTGTTCTGAATTTATAAACGAGAACGAAGTGTTTCATTGCAGGTGGTTTTGAGGACCCCGAAAAGGTTGTACAAACTTTAATACCGATGTTAAATGATTTATATAGTAATGAAGAGGAGGCAGATACCCGCATAATTTTACACATTTTATAAGAATCTAAATTCAGTAAAAAAATATTGGTTAAATGAATGGATACCGATGTATTACTTTTGACAATTCACTTCTATGCCACTATGCCCGATTTAAATACAATTACGTTATATGTGCAACTTGGTCATAGTATCAACACGCGTTTTATATCAATTGATAGATATATATCAAAGGATAAAATTGTTCCAAATGAAAGGTCTGGGATTTACGAAATTAGTTGTAATGATTGTGTTCGAAAATATGTTGGACAAACGAGACGATCAATTAATACCAGATTTAAAGAACATATGGCTCATCTAAAATATGGAAGAACAGATAAGTCTTGTGTTGCACAACATGATTTTGACAACAATCATAGAATAGATATTAGTAATTTAAGATTAGTCAGAAATGTGACCAATAATAGACAATTGGATGCATTTGAGAGCATAGAAATTGTAAAATGTAAAAGTAGTATGAATAGCGACAAGGGACCTATACCGTATAGCCCGCTTTACGCGTTGCTCAGCAACTAATCATTGAAGCGTGACTAATGATTTCACCATAAATAGTATAAATAGGGTAGATTTTTAGTTTAAGATTAGTTTTAATCGTCTCCGGATGATTCCAACTTGGTTGGCGAAACGCGCGTCGAGCGAGGTGAAAGTGTTTGGTGTTTGTGGAAACTACTCCGAGTGTTATAGTTACATCAAAGGTTCCAGCCCTATCCAGTAGTAAGATGACTTCACGGTCAACGGAACTGAATCTCTATCGTAAGTACAGTACTAAAATTAGATTAATAGGTTCTGATATTTGGTTTCTGAAATCCTCTAAACGTCATTCTGTTTTTCCGAGTTTCATTCAAGTTAAAATTCCAAATTGTTCGAATATTTCAAATAAGGTTGCTTTATTTGCAAAACAAAAATGGCTGGATTTAGAAATCAATTATATGTACAGTAAACGGAGTATGCTTGAAATACAAACATATGATCTTTACAAGAAGCTTACTTTTAAGTTAAATAATTTAGAATATGAACAATGGTGCGAATTTCAGAGGAACATGTTTTTATCAATCAACGCAAAATTTATCAAAAAAAAAATAAAAAATAAAATAAAAATAAAAAATTTCGTCACGAAATAAAAAATTTAAAAAATTGACTACTAATGTACCAAAAAATGTTCCTCGGAAGGTCGTTAACATTGTGAAAAATCACTCGTCACACTCTTTTGATAAAGATGAACTTGACCTTCTAAACAAGGGTTTAAAATTTGCTGTAGCCCCTTCTGATGAGATTTTGGGTGAAGTCGTGGCAAGGACTGAGAGTTCAATTCAATATCTGCCTGATTCATCCAAGGGTCTCGTCAGAGTGGCTTGCAGGAACCAAATTTCTAAAAATATAATGAATAACGTAGACAATAGAAAATCATGCTCAAACAATCCTAGAAAGATTATCAAAAGATTGCGCGAGAAAGATTGTTTTTATTTAAAAGCAGATAAAGGTAATAAGGTTGTTATTTTAGATAAAGAGGACTATTATGAACGGGTAAACAACCTAATTAGTAATGATCCTTATAAAGAACTTACTAGAAACCCTTTACCAAGAATGACCAGTGAAATAAAAAATGTCCTCAAATCATGTAACAACCTCATTACTCCACCTGTTAAGAATAGGTTACGTGTATCTAACCCTACTGTACCTAGATTGTATTGTCTACCAAAAATTCATAAGCCAGGGAAGTCGGTGCGTCCAATAGTATCGTCTATTGGATCTCCGAGTTACCACGTATCAAAATGGTTGACTAAGGAATTTGAAAGTTTGCCCATTGCACAGCCTAGTTTTTCAGTTAAAAATTCGAATGATTTCATTGATAAGGTCAAGAATATTCAATTGCAAGAGGGTGAAATTTTGATTTCCTTTGATGTTTGTTCATTATTTCCGAGTGTACCAATTCCACAGACCTTGGACTATCTTGAGGATTTACTCGAATTAAACAACTATTGAAAAGAAGTAATAGAAGAATATATAAACCTTACAAAACTTTGTATGAAACAAAATTGCTTCCGTTTCAATGACAAGTTCTATGAACAACATGAAGGAACCGCAATGGGTAACTGTTTATCGCCTTTCATTGCTGATATCTTCATGAGTCGATTTGAACCTGAAGCAAAAGAAGAATTCGAGTATTTTCCTAGGATTTGGCTAAGGTATGTGGATGACATTTTTGCCGTGTTTGACACTAAGATTGCGGATGTAGAAAACTTCATTTCCAAAGTAAATAGTCGTTTCACTTCTGTAAAGTTTACATATGAACTAGGAAATAATGGAAAACTTCCATTTTTAGATGTATTAGTAATTAAAAATAGTGACAATAGGTTAGAATTTGATATATATAGAAAATATACCAGTACGATCAGATATATCCCTAATGACTCTCACCACTGCTATCAACATAAAATGGCAAGTTTTAATTTTCTTGTCCATCGTATACTAAGTTTCCCTCTCAGTAATGAGAGGTTTGAAAAAGAAAAAGTATTAATTAAAGATATAAAGGGTCCGCCAATAGGGACGCTCGATCTTTGACAGCTCATGGCGGCCATGTTGTTTGTGGTAGAGTTGGCAAACGTAGTTGTTATTATTCAGTGTATCTTCACAAATCACCATGAACCAATTCAGCCGCGAGCAACATGTGCAAATCGTTAAAACTTATTACGAAAATCATTCATCGGATCGAGCAACGTTCAGCGCGCTCCGCCAATTTTACGGTGCAATTGATCGTCCTGCTGAGTCGACTATCCGTCGTTTGATTAACAAATTCGAGGCAACCGGTTCGGTGAACAATCAGCCAACACCGACGCGTCGTCGAAACGTCCGATCTGCCCAGAATGTCGCCGCTGTGCGCGATAGTGTGCGTGAAAATCCGCGACAGTCAATTTCACGTCGCGCACAGGAACTCCGCCTTTCGGAAACATCACTTCGCCGAATCTTGCATCTGGATTTGGGCATGCATACGTACAAGATCCAGCTGACACAAGAGCTCAAAATAAACGACCATAGACAGCGCCGTATCTTCGCTGATTGGGCTTTAGAGCAGTTGGAAGTCGACCCCGATTTTGGTCGCAAAATCATCTTCAGCGATGAGGCACATTTTTGGTTAAATGGGAATGTCAACAAGCAGAATTGCCGTTATTGGGCCGAGAACAATCCACAGGAGGTCCACCAGGTCGCAATGCACCCAGCAAAGGTAACTGTTTGGCCGTATCATCGGGCCGTATTTCTTCGAGAACGACGATGGTGTGTCCATCACGGTAAACGGCGAACGATACAGATCCATGATAACGAACTTTTTCTGGCATGAAATCGACAATATGGATGTCGAGGATATGTGGTTTCAGCAGGACGGCGCTACGAGCCACACAGCGTGCGCCACAAAGGATCTTCTGCACGAGCGCTTCGGAGGAATGGTTATCTCGCGCGGAAGCGACATCAACTGGCCACCGAGATCGTGCGATTTAACCCCACTAGACTATTTCTTGTGGGGTTTTCTTAAATCACAGGTCTACGCAAACCAACCACAAAACACTGATGCCCTCAAAGTCAACATACGCCACGCCATCGATGAAATACAGCCCGATTTGTGCGCCAGAGTCATTGAAAATTGGACTTCTCGTATGCGCGCCACCCAGCGAAGCCGAGGTGGACATTTGACCGATGTTATTTTCCATACATAATGCCTTCGAATACTCTTTCAAATAAAAAATAAATTTCATTTATACCTCTCACACAACTTGCTTTATTTCATTTTAAAGATCGAGCGCGCTTATTGGCGGACCCGATAGCTGTGAGTAATGGTTATCCTAGAGATATAGTTGAAAACCTAATTAGGAAGCGTACGTTTAAGGACACACTTCGTAATTCTACGACCTTTCAAAAGGATATAGAGACTTCAAAATATGTATCCATCCCTTACGACCCCCGGTTTACTCGTGGTTTGAGTAAGGTCTTCCAAAACGTGGGTATAACAGCGATTCATTCATCGAGTAATAAATTAAAACAACTTTTAGACAATCCAAAGGATAAAATTGTTCCAAATGAAAGGTCTGGGATTTACGAAATTAGTTGTAATGGTTGTGATCGAAAATATGTTGGACAAACGAGACGATCAATTAACACCAGATTTAAAGAACATATGGCTCATCTAAAATATGGAATAACAGATAAGTCTTGTGTTGCACAACATGCTTTTGACAACAATCATAGAATAGATATTAGTAATTTAAGATTAGTCAGAAATGTGACCAATAATAGACAATTAGATGCATTTGAGAGCATAGAAATTGTAAAATGTAAAAGTAGTATGAATAGCGACAAGGGACCTATGCCGTATAGCCCGCTTTACGCGTTGCTTACCAACTAATCATTGAAGCGTGACTAATGATTTCACCATAAATAGTATAAATAGGGTAGATTTTTAGTTTAAGATTAGTTTTAATCGTCTTCGGATGATACCAACTTGATTGGTGAAACGCGCGTCGAGCGAAGTGAAAGTGTTTTGGTGTTTGTGGAAACTACTCCGAGTGTTTCAATTGATAGAGTTAGAAAATATTCGGGAAAAACATTTCTTCATGTCTTCTTGTAGTACATTGTCGAACAGGATGTGACACTACTTTTTACAAAATGTGCTTTCTACTAAAATGGGAAAAGAAGTGCATTTGACGTTCTGAAAAGAACATCGACAGTTTAAACGTATTGTTAAAAATGCCGCTACTATCTCAGCAAGAGGCACTGCAAGTATCTACCGGATATATTGTGTTGTTGTACAAAAATAAGAATTCCAGTGTTATCACACTCAATGAGCTGCCTTTAAGAATGGCCACAAAATCAAATAAACCGTCTTCAGAGCTTCCTCCAACTGTTGAGGCTTTTTATCAACATTTCTTGAGGTAATATACCTATTTATTTTTTTTGTACCATAACATTGTGTACAAATCTATATAATGTATGTACTTATGTACTTTTTATTATAATATGTATTTTCTATGATTAATCACCACGACATTATTGATATTTATTTTTAATAATGGTGGTACTCAATATCAATAGTATATTGTTATTTCAGATGCTTCTGTTACGAATATGGTACAGCAGTAATATCGCAAAAATGTAGCTTGATGACGTTGGATGCTACGGGTGGTTGATGATCACTGGAATCCAATTTTTTCGGCACAAACACCTATTCCCCAAAATATAAGACAATGTTAAGTCTGTATTGTTACGACAAAAATTGTGATAATGAAAAATGTACCTGCATAAAAGAAGGACTTAAATGTTGTGACGAGTGCAAATGCAAATTATGCCATAATTGTATGCAAAGTAATATAGCCGAAAGTGATGATGGTGTGGAAAGTATTTAGTTACTACCAATATAATATGTATAGTGTTTACAAGTTTAATAAAACTATTAATATATGTCTTAAGGTGATTTTTAATAATGCAGCGAGTTTATGAACGTTTCTATATAGGTAATTACACTATGAGTGAGCTAATATGCATGTCACATAAATTACTAGAAAAAAATAGTAGCCCAACCTAATTAAAATATAATAATTATTGTGTTATATTTTACATACTACATACATACGACATACTATCAATTGGACATGAAAAATTATGATTTTAAAAACTTTTTCATTTATTGGCTTCATTTGCTTCGCAGCATGTATAGACAAATTTCCATAAATAAATTTTTTTCTCGATTGCTCAAAAATACATTAACGAAAATAACAAGACTAAGTTTGTTATTTTTTAAACACAAGAAAAAACATATGGTATAATCGAGTGGTACATGTTTAGAAGCGCTATTGTGTCTACTTTAATTAAAAAAAAATCAGCTCGATAGCATAATTATATTTAGAGATATGACAGCAAATATGTTAAAAAACAAGTTTTACAAAAACATATTTTTTTCTAGTTTTTCGAAATAAAAAAAGTCCTGACTACCAAAGAATGTCGTAAATCGTGATTTCGTATACACAATCACCTAATTAATGAATCGCACCAAGTCCGGGTTTGTTCTACGCAAGATTTTTTTTTCTCGAAAACTAAGCGACTTTACTTCCCAATGCCGCTGTTCTAATTAGAATCTACAAACTATAACAGGAAATTTTTACTTATTAGAAATATTTATGTCGATTTCTGAACAATTAATTAATACAATTTAGCTGATGGCAATTTTAATATAATATGATAAAATGATATATTTTACTAAAAATTACAGTTATCAATACTTACGTGGTAATGACAGTTACAATTGACCATATTAGTTAGGTTATCAAAATCCGGGCAAAAAATTTGAAATGGGTTCCTAAACACACTTCAGCAGATTTGACTGCCATGTATTTCTTATGGGAGATTCAAAGGTGTGATTATCAGATGGGAATTTCTCGTGTCTTGGGCATTTCTTAGTATTTAAACCTATTATACGTCAAACTTTAAACATATTTCTCTACAATTCAAGTCCAAATTATTTTTTTCGACCTATGAGTTAATTAAATAAATGCTTTTAAGTTAAACTGTCTGTTTTCCATGGACGTACGTCGCTTATTAATTTTAACATTTCTTACGCAAGAGCGCCAGGCCAGCTGTAAAAGTAAGGTTAAGGGTTATGTTATGAAATGATTATGAAATTACCGGTGGGTTGTTTATTACTATTTTGGTCAATATTTATCGATTTTTTACATTAATGATGTAATAATATACCCACTATGTACACTTTTATGAAAGAATAATGGAGAAAATGGGCTCCAATGTGGATTTCTCCATATAAATAATAATCCGGTAAGTACCTACCTAGATACCGTATTATTATTTATATGGACATCTTTGTTATGTAAGGTTTCTCATTAAATAACTAAACAGATACCGCACAGCAAACTTGATGATACTAATGGAAAAGCCTTGGAAAAACAATGGTATGGTGCTTCATACATTTCGATCGAATAGATGTTCTGCACTTATTCCTATCATATGCATACTCTGTTCAGGTCGGGGCAACCAAGAACAAGATACAAAACAGATCAGTTGCTGATACTGAATAATGTACTTTAAATAAATATAATTAGTCATCAAATTGAAAAGATTTTAAATTAACTTAGACTACATATTCTGGCCTCTAGGAAAAAATCACTTATGGTTCTGAGTTTGATTAGGTAGGTACTCTATTTTCACCCAGTTTCTAACCAACACTCAAAATCAATTATTTGCAATCAGAAAAAATCAGATAAGTCTGTGATGGAAACTGCAAAACGTGAAATAGGTAAATCAAAATAAAATGAGATTAGAATTTACCTAGCCCAGCAAACATGAGAATGACGGCCAACGGTTAGATAATAGTCGTAAACGGCGGCAAAGCATCAGAAGCGGAAACTATACGCGGCAATAACGCGGCGATCACACTTGAAATATACCTTCCTTTCAGTAGTAGTTTTTAAAGCAGCGGCCCGCTGTTACAGCGATATTTGTTTATTATGCATTTATAATACGGTATATATTTCATTATACCTACGTACGCTAAAAGACTAAACCTCGTTTATTACACTTTTTTATATTTCGCGCCAAACACTTGCCTTGTTCGTGGGTGGAGCGGAAGGAAACCAACCAACCATCTTGCTTGCGATGCGAATAGATCTGTGGATGGAATAGATGAGTCATCGTTAGAACCAAAGCGTGTTGTGCTTTTAACTATTAGTAAGTAATTGGTGTGATGTCGAAAAATAAAAGGTAAGTGGTACGGATTATTGATTTACTGCGTTTTCCCCGTTATAATTGATTTGTTTTAAGAGATAAATACCTTATGTATTAATAATTTTTTGGATGTAATGAAATTATAACCTAGAAATAAGTTGTGTCAATAAAGACTGTTAACTCATCTCCAGATGATTTGAACTTCATTTAAAGTGTGCCTCCGATGCAGTGATATAATCGACGCCTTTTTAGGTTTTAGGTTTAGGTAACGTTAGGGCCCAATGGCAAAGTGGTGCCTAAAATGTGTACATTTAATAAGCGTCAATGATAATTATTATATTTCAGTCCAAAAATTTACTAGGCTCAACTCAATTGATAAAGCTGGATTTAATGTTTGTAAACCCTACTACAGCGTTAATGTACAAGATTTGTTTAAAATGTTTTCAGTTGCTGTAAGCAAAAATCCTCCTTGTGCAAATGCAACTGAGAAAGAAGTCAAGCAATGGTTGGTGAAGCAATGGTTTCGAACGACTAGTGACAGAGATGGTGGAAGGGTGAGGCGACAGAAGACTTTATAATTGTTATTTGTGGAATTGTCATTTCTCAAGCTTGAAGCTTATATATTATTCAAGCCTAATGAATATATTAAATGTATTTCTTAAAATTCTTGTTTTCATTTATACCTCATCTGTTTTCCAGGTTCTCATCTCGGGCGCTGACAGAAGTATAATTGTTTGACTTCTGGCTGCTTTCCCACATAGCCTCCTAGGGGGACTATGATTGTTTAAACGACATTTCAACAGAGTCATATTTGCCATAAGGTTATCATTGATATAATAGTCGCTTACTATGGCTTCTATAGTTTATATACATAATGAATTTCATACAAATGACCATTAACCGCTGATGGTTTAATGTACAACAGGTTGCTGGTAGTATAGCGGTTAAATGCCATAAATCATCGAATATCTAACGTCGGCAGTAAATCAAATTAATACCTAATTATGTATGTCTGCCACTGCTTAAAATATGTTGGCCCTTATTGGTTGGCCGCTGTTTCATTTCAAAACAGGGCCAACGAAATGCACATACAGCGGGCCATTGCTTGCCAATGTCGGCAACATTTACAGGTTTTACAGCGGGCCATAGATCTAGTGTTTGCTGGGAGGACACAAATATAATCTTACAGTACCTTAATATAAAAACAGTACCAGTAATATAAAAAACCTTACAGTACCTACACAGATACTGTGGTACCTACCTCTCAAGAGTCTCAAGGACCATAATATGTCAAACCCCTTCCTCTCTGAACCATTGGATCAAGCAACAACATACGTTTTTCATACAAACATCTAGAATTGGTAATATTTTTATTTTGATAATGTTTAATCAATATTTTAACACTGTCGGTCAAATAAAATATCAAACAAGGTATTTATTCAACTTTTTTCACTAAGAGACTTTCTATAACACGTCTACAACGCCCTGAACTTGAGTCTCCATAAGACACCAATACATTAATTTTTAAACTAGGAACCCGCGCCAATTTGAGATCATAACCTAACTAATATGGTCAATTTCGAAAAACTGTCAATCGGATCTGACACCGTGAACTAGATCTAACGACAATAATAATTGCGAGAGTATGTGTGTAATGTTAAGTGTAAATATCCTTGCTGTGCGATTTTGCACTTTACGCACGACAGTTCATTCTCTATAGCATTTACTATAGTGGTCGTAGATAAAGTTCATTTCATAGTAGGTTATTTAGAACTGACAAGCTATGAAAGTGACAAGCTGTCACACCGTTACAAACTACTGGATTGCTTTTAAACGCATAAAATTCGGAGTTTTCTCTCATTAAATATAAAATTGGTGAAAATTATTAAAGAAACTTGTATGAAACACGTTGGGAAACACCATTTTGTGTAACTCACATCCTTTTGCAGCAGAAATATCTGCTGGTTACACAAAATAGTACTTTTCCCAACTGGCTACATAAATAGTTATTTTGCAATTAATTATATATGAACATTTATGAATTATTATGCATACTTAAATATCGGATTATTTTTATTTAATTTATAGTAATAATATTGACATGGAATAGATAATATGCATTAATATGGATTACGAAAAGGATGTTTACTATTAACCGATACGTATTTTCTTACATCATTCTGTCTGCATTAAAAAGCACTATACATGTATAATTCGTTTTATTTATTGCAGATATTTAATTATAAAAATATATTTCCATAATATACGATAT
>CAXKVY010010707.1:0-16716 GCA_964058915.1 Tetropium fuscum
AAAAAAAGTTATAAAACATCAAAATTGGGCAAAATTTTAGGGTGACGGAATTTTGTGCCGGGGAGTGTATAATTGTTAGTTTCGAATCCTTTCTTTTTTGTTATATGTTATGTTGATAGTTACTTTTTTTTATATATTAATTAAATATTCTATTAATTTATCTGTTGTGTTGTTGTAGAAGATATTCGTGTTTTAAATGTATGTTAAATGTTAATACATGTTTATTTTTACAAATTTACACTGTAAAATAAACAAATAAAGTAAATATAAGAATAATGAGAGTGTATATTCGACAGTTTATAAGACACTGGTAACTCAACGGGGTTGGCTTCGCGGGATGCGCTCGGGGCGCGGTCGGGCATTGCCGAAACACACCGGCGAAGGTCGAAGGGCATTCAGGGCTGCCAAGTATAGAAAACCAAACATTATCTATTAATTATCTTCTATTATGTTATGGAATTGTCTATTAAAATCCACAGATTACTTTAAAACATATAATTCCAATAATAGGTATAATAATAAGGTCAACCGTACAGTTTAGCATCTATTATCTGAATGCCCGAATAGTCGCCTACAGTTCGTGTCACTAACTCTAAACAAAGTTATATTGCAAGTCTTCAATATCCTTGACTGTGGATGACATCATCGGCCTTCCGCCGTAGCGGCTGTTATGGGTTTCGGCGGCCCGCAAAGGAACGATAACATAACAATCTCAAATATATATAAACATTCATAATAATTAACATAATCTTCTGTTTCATATAATATATGGGTTAAACGGCCACTGACAAATAGTTTGAGTTTGTAACGCAGTGGCCCCTTACATTTCCTTTACAATTTTGTTGTTCCAATTTTGCTAGTTGTCGATCTAGATAAGAACTATACAAGGACCTCATAATTATTTTAGAAGAACGTGTACTCTGTTTTGCGTTCTCGATATATATATTTATTATTAGCAACATCAGTAATTACAAACTGGTCCTTAAGAGTTCAGTCTGCAAAGCACACAACGGGTGCAGGAGTAAATTCTTTTGAAATTACGGTAGCGGGAGGTGGAGTTTTTTATCCGTTCGGTGTTCTGCTGTTGGTCAACGCCACTACGGTGATTTTACTCAGGATTGAACTGAGCCTCGTGTATAGTAGGTATCTATTAAATCATTTTGAGGGTATTACTAGCGAAAATAGTGAAACAACCATGGACTATAAAAGAAGAAAAAAGCATAGACTGAGAATTAGTGTTCCTAGAAAAATTGGTTTTGCCAAGAAGGTAAATATAATATGAGGTATGAATGTAACATTCATTACAGCTTGATATGAATTACTGAAATTCCTTCTATCAACGACTACTAGGGTTGATTGAAGGATTTTCCTTCAATCAACGCTACTAGTCTATTACTTTATAAATAATCAATCAATTGATTATATCGAATCGAATATGTTGAGAAAAGCCGATACAGTTGAAATAAAAAATATAGTTGTGGTTGTGAAATAAGTTTTAAATCTATAAGAATGGCAGCAGCCAGAGAGGAGATAAATCCACCATTATCGCCAATTAAGAAGAATAAAAGAGGCTTTTAATACGCATACTATTCACCACCAGTAACCGTGGTAAATGATTTATTTTTCTTTTTAATTTTAGGTCGTGCATCAAAGTCAAAAAATAATTATAAGAAATTAAAGGAAGACAATCCGCAAATGTCGTACGAAGAGACAGTTTTATAAATATCATAAAATGTCTATTTTAGGAATATTTAGGGTTTATATTACTTTCATAACGCTCATACATTTATAATAAATTTATGTTAAATAAATAAAATGTTTTCATGTTTTCAAAATAAAATTTATTTCACCTACTTACGAATTTATTTCGTCGAATGACGGTCCTACGTAGCTCGTTACAGAGCCCCTCCTCTTTAGTCGCCGATGCGCAAAGCAAGTCCATTCTCTCGTTGGATAGAGTATAGTCGCCTTCAATTTACGCCATCACGATGGATATACCGACCTTTTTCTTACCAAAAAGAGACCTTTGGATGATGGCGATTCGTCTAATACTCAGGTAACTGCGAGCACTTCAAAAGAACCATGCCACAGAGTACAGCCGGCAATTTATCTGTGCATGTAAAAGATTTAACGGAAATAGGAGAGCCATAAAACAAATTATTTTAAGAGAATATCCAAAACAGAATAATGGCCGCTTGTTTCGTGCATGTTGGTATAAAACATTTAAATGGCTTGAATATTCTGCAGACATTTTCAAATATTTAGACATTTTAGATCAAATATTAGATATTTTCATTGTTACGAGTCATTATGAATTTTATTTCTTTTATAAAAAACTATACATTATATATGTCTATGTATATGTTCCTAATAAACTTTGAACAAACAAAATTAATATACCTACCTATTTTATATATAAAAAACATGCCCTGGCAATAAAAAGCAAGGCCCTGATAGCAGTAGCGACCTAGCTACGGCCCTGTCTTAAATTATGATAATATATTATGCTAAAAGTAAATGTTTTACAAAAAATAAACCTAATGAAAGCGCTTTAATAACCGAGAAAAATTACTGTAATGTATCTTGGTATCATGGTACTGTAGTACCTACCATATGTCAAACTCAAGGACCATATGTCAAACCCCTTCTTCTCTGAACCATTGGATCAAGCAACAGCATACGTTTTTCATACAAACATCGCCTTCTAAAATTAGTAATATTTTTATTTTGATAATGTTTAATCAATATTTTAACACTCTCTCAGTCAAATAAAACATCAAACAATGTACTTATTCAACTTTTTTCACTAAGAGACTTTCTATATCACGTCTACAACGCCCTGAGCTTGAGTCCCAATAAGACATCAATGCATTAATTTTTAAACTAGGAACCCGCGCCAATTTGAGATCATAACCTAACTAATATGGTTAATAGTCTAAACACTAAAGGAAGTAACTTCAAATACTTTCGCTTCCCCAAGATTGAAGAGTTATCAAAACATTGGGTGCAAAGGAGTGGATAATATAGTAGATATGGCCAATTCATTTTGTTTGAGACACTGTCACAGAACATAGAGCTTCTTTTGTTCTGTAACCCTGTCTCCCTCCTTCGTCACGGAACAATCAAGGATGAAGTGGTAGGTACATTTGTATGTGGCATAGCATAGTATCATTCTGTATGTATAGCTCTATGGTATCCATTATTACTGATCTGTGGTTGTAACACAAGCACAGAAAAGCTCTCTCTTCTGTGACATTGGGTTCAAAGGAGTGGATAAATTAGTAGATATGGTCAATTCATTTTGTTGGAGACACTGTCACAGAACATAGGGCTTCTTTTGTTCTGTAACCCTGTCTCCCTCCTTCGTCACGGAACAATCAAGGATGAAGTGGTAGGTACATTTGCATGTGGCATAGCATAGTATCATTCTGTATGTATAGCTCTATGTTATCCATTATTACTGATCTGTGGTTGTGACACAAGCACATCAACATTCATGGTGTCTGTGTCGTGTGTATCGTGTAGTGTAGTAGGTAGATAAGAATGTAATGTAATAATAAATAGTAGTAGAAAACAAGTGTACCTCTGTTATTTATTAAACAAGAAGAACCACAATATTAACAGTTTATTTGTTAATGGCCGAGTGCACCGTACGTGGTAATCCCGGATTACGTTTAAGGCCGACTTATTTTGACACATTTGCATGTAAATATGTCAAAGTAAGTCAGTACTACCTATGTACACTTTTATGAAAGAATAATGGAAAAAAATGGCCCCAAATGTGGATTTCTCCATATAAATAATAATCCGGTAAGTACCTACCTAGATACCGGATTATTATTTATAAGTATGGACATTTTTGTTGTAAGGTTTTTCATTATCTAACTAAACAGATACCGCACAGCCAACTTGATGATACTAATGGAAAAGACTTGGAAAAACAATGGTATTGTGCATCACCTTTCGATCGAATAGTTTTTTGCACTTATTCCTTACATAATATGAATACTCAATACTCTGTTCAGGTCGGGGCAACCAAGAACAAGATACATCTGATGCTGATCAAGATCAAGATGCTGATATTGATTAATGTATTTTAAATAAATTTAATGAGTCATCAAATTGAAAAGATTTTAAGTTAACTAAGACTACATATTCTGGCTTCTAGGAAAAAATCACTTATGTTTCTGAGTTTGATTAGGTAGGTACTCTATTTTCACCCATTTTCTAACCAACACTCAAAATCAATTATTTGCAATCAGAAAAAAACAAAAGTCTGTGATAGAAACTGCAAAACGTGAAATAGGTAAATCAAAATAAAATGAGATTAGAAGTTATCTAGGACACAAATATAATACAAATTCAGCGATGTTGCCACAAATATTGCCGGTTTTTAAATTAACACAATGAAATTGTAATTTATTATGTAAGAAACTCTTATTAAATATTAAATAAGTTTATCTAAAACCTTACAGTACCTACACATATACTGTGGTACCTACCTCCCAACGTTTATAGACTAAACAGGATTGCTTATCCCCATAAGCGCAACGTTAGACAAATCTCGTAGGCCCCCACCACGCTTTCGACGTCAGCGGATACGTACGGCGTATGTTCATTGCCCCACCGGTGTATTTCCCGGCGTGTGTGCAGTGTCTCATTTATACATCGTGCCTAGAGAAATGTTATCTGGCCAAGCATCAATTTGGAATCGACCGTTGGCGCAAAAAGATGCCGGCCGAACTTAACCGCTGACGTCAGATCTTGTCTAACAACACGTGGCCGATAAGCAATCCTGTTTATATAAAGTCTATAATACTTGGTTTTTAGTGGCGTCTGAGATCCGTTGCCAAGGGATCACTGCTGTATTACTGGTTGTCTATGCAGAGGCCGGGGAATTTCTAAAGTATCCAAGGCCAAGGTTTACAAACACCTTATTTTCTTAAAATTTAGTAAATCCTTGTCGATATTGATCGTTCAATGTGCTACATCAATGATATATGATGGTGAAGAAACTTCTGGTTACATGTTTTTGACATTACCACAGAACAGACTTGAATATAGGTATAATATTTGAGTACAGATTACACTGCACTACATACATTACAATTAAATATGTTTAATTTCAACGCTAGCATGTTGATTGGAAACGCGCAAATTGTTAGAGGACAGCGGAGATCGGTGTTCTTCACGTTCACGAATCCCTGAAAAATGCGAAAGAGAAAGCAATTTACCTAGTTTTCCATATAATAGGCATTTCCATTTGACTTGAGTATTGGTTACTCATATGGGTAAGTAAAGTAAGTAGTCTCTATTTCTAGGGAGCCCAGCTTCCGATAGTGGCTTTCAATGGCCAATTACCTGAATTTAAAAATGCCAACACAAACAGGCATTACTCCAACTCCAGTGGCGTACCTAGATGTAATGATGGAACAAGAGAAAATAAGTGGTGTAGCTTTGTGGATATCCCTAAGTAGAGTGGTAATTAGTAAAACTTTTCATGCCCGTTGGTCCAGTGGCGTGGACGATAAAAATAAGTAGAGAATTTTAAAAATGCAAGCTAATAGCCACAATAGCAAATTGAATAAAAACCACAGCTACCTACAGCTACATTGACCTAAACGGCCACGCACCATATTTGGAATAGATGATACGCACCTAGCGGATAAATTAAAAACTAATTTAATATAATTTAGTTACTATAACTTCCTATGTATTTGAATTTTAAATCGGATTATTCGTATTTTTAAGTAAACATTATTTGTTTATTGTGAATATTATCAACTTTCCATGAATTATAACAATATTTATAGACATTTTCCTACATATTTCTGAAGTTGCGGGTAAATAGGTATATCATTATATGAGTAACATAACAAAATGCGTAATAAAAAATTAAGATGTTTTGAGTTTATTTAACCTTACTTTCAGTGACATGTATAGCTAGGTATCTTGGTATTTATAATATTTAATACCTAAATAAAAATAACAAGTTACTTATTCCTATTTATATTCTTAATAAAACTTGCTTATTAATTATTATAATTACGATTATTATTTAATTGAATAAATACTTGTGAACGCAGTTCAAACGGAGGTTATTCTTTAAAAGTCTGAAATCATAGCTCGGCTCACCATCCCTCATTGATATTACGTTGGAATTACCACGAAATGTAAACGGATACATCAGTGCCCTGTGTAATGGCGAGTCTAACTTGGCGATTTATGACGTAATCTTATGCTTGCCAGCGTTGTTAATCGGGGAATGTCGCGGAGTAATCGTGCACCTTCGACCTTCGGGATAGTCGAGGCACAAAAGATGATGGGCGGGACGTAAGTAGGTCAAGTGCAGCACTGGACAAGTGAAAGTAAATTGTAAATTGAATATTTTATTTTTATGCTGTGATTGATGTGATGCTATATTTGAATATGGATAAACTGGAAGAAATTAAGCAGTATGTATGTATGCTATTTGAGTATTGAGTAAGTACGAACCAAATTTGTGTAAACGGCCCCGTAAGCGGTAATATTTTTTCTGATATTTCATATCAGAATTTTTCTGATATTTCATATGTCGTTTATAAACTATAAAAAAATACTATGTCTTTATTTCCTAAGTAGCATTTTAGACCACTGACCTTGAAAAATCAAAAGTTTTGCCTGCGTCTCATCTTATCTCGCGAACTAATTAATTAGGTATCCGATTTCGCTCAGCTTTAAAGCAGCGTGTATGTTTTGTCGTTCTCTTCATTTTTCATGTTTCAACTTTTTTGACAACATTATGTTTTAAGATTACTTGCTGACCTTGCTGTAATCATTAGTAATCATCATCACGTTAGAGAAATTGATAAAATTTAATATAGGTACCATCTCCAGTCTTAAGCCTAATCTTCCTTTCTATTTCGTCGTGAGAACATGATGCTGGATCTAATTTCACTAAATATGATGAGTTAGTTCTCTGTGTTCACCAATCGAAAGTAAATTACCTAAAAACGGATTCAAACAGAAAGAAAACGAAAGGTACGCGGTGACAGTGGTGTACAACGTACCTTTATCAGATACCTACCTATAGTACATAGGTAGGTACACATCGTATTGATATGGAACAGATTGACAAAAAAATTGTAACGACCTAGGTATAATATAATATGTTGTAATAGGTAACTACCTATATCTCAATTTTTTGATTTCCTAATAAAATAGGTACACAACCCCTTACTCGACGCTACTGGCAATTGCAGATTTGCCCAAAATTTATGACAGCCTCAAACCACAAACAGATTTATAAAAACGCATAAAACAATGGAACATATCAACATATCCCATTAGATTAGGACGATTAGGGCTTTGCTAGGGTGCCATGAGCCATGAGGATGTCCGGTCGACGTACTCTCTCTCCCGCAAGAAGTGGAGTCACGTGATCGCAGCACCGCTAGAGCTTTCTTCTTTCTTCATTCCGTGCTTGGCTATCTCGCGGTACGGTTATAGCGATAGAACTAGTGTCCGTTACTGTTGATCCGTTGTTTTCGTGTTTGTTCAGTGACTTGGTGGCATGTAATTTGTGTGTAAGTGCCTTTGGATATTTTTTAAGTGTTGTTCCTGTCCTCAAATAAGGTAGGTGTTCTTAATAATTTATTCATGAAGATGGTGAAGCGAAGTTTGATTGCAATTTTTGCAATTATATCGTTCTGTTCGGTTAATTTCATTAACGCGGGTTTTTTAAACTCTTAATTTTTAATATAAAAACCTACGAAGAGCAATTGACCGTTGATTCTGACTACAAGCTATGGGTCAATTCCGCCGAATGGACAAATAAACACGATTTTAGCATATTTTCACAACACTTGCTGAATGACCATCTTTTATTGAGCATGAGATGACAGGTATAAAAACCGTTTGTTTTGAAGGAGTAATTTACTTTCCACTCGTGATTCTGCATCCAGTCTTTTAAAATAATAATAAATAACAACGGTTACGGTCGTAGTTTAATAGCTTTTGAATTGTAGGTACCTAAATAGAATACCTATTATAATTTTTGTTAATTATTTCGTTATATTATCCAATAGCAAATTAGATACTATTGGGGGTAATGAGGGTAAAAATGTTAAAGTGTAAAAATTAGTACTGGTAGGCCAAGTAGTAAAAGACACTCGAGGAATATCCAGAATCAATAAGGACAAAATAACCCTCTATATTATAATGAATACGTATTATAGACATTGTCAATAAGCCCGTCTTCTACTTCTACCGAAACGTTTTGTTTTCGAACAACTGTTTTATGTTGCAGTCGATGATAAATATATTTTCTCCCCCTTCCAGATTTGTTTGTTCAAACCTTACTTTGAGAAACAAAATAACAGGAGAGTTCATGTGGCGGTGAACAATGTACAGAGCCGTATTAAGTGATAACGTACCTAATTATTTTATTTGTATTAATTTTTGTTTTTAAAACATACAGCTGCGCTCTGAATGACCTATCAGTTTGACAGTAAAATGATAAGTTTTATTCACCACCTATGTATATATACATTGTGTTCATTTTAAAACCTACCACTCCGTGCAATTGAAAATCCGCAAAATATTTGGGAATTGACAGACCTGCTAGACCTCCTGATCTCAGTCCAAATGACTTTTGCCTATGGGGGTATCTCATATCAGTAGGTTACAAAACGCCGCCACTAAACCTTCAAGATCTACAAACTCGTATAGCAGCTACGTTTAGGGATATCAGGCAAGGAACTTTTGAAAAAGTGCGCGAGGAATTTCAGAGTGCTATTATTTTTATTAAATAAGCGTAAAATCTTAACCGATTTCCAAAAATAATGCACTGTTGTATTCGCTGGGAAAATCATATTTCAAATGATGCGTAACACGTGCGGTGTTACATTTAAGATTTTAAAATTGGGGGATGAACATATTGCGACCCCCTGACTCTCAAAAAGTTCCCCCCTTAAATAAAAATCGACGTGTCCCGGCAAATTATCGAATATTTTGCGCTTTGTCAATTACAGGGGGCGGTAAATTTAAAAATGAACACACTGTATGTACTTTCGAAATTATTTTTCTCACCATTAGGAGAGTTTTTATATTATTTGTCGTTAGAATTCTTTTAAATAAATTCCAAAAGATAGAATCGGATATAATAACCAGACGCAAAGCATTCTCCCACCATTTAATTTAGATTAGGTCTAAAATTTTGGCATGTTTAAAAATCTGGTAAAAGTTTGTTGATGCCGTCCCGTCGGGCTTGATAAAAAAAAAGGAATATCGAATAAGCCGAAAAAACTTTCCAGTCAACACACAGCGATCGTAAACACATCCGTGTTTACTGACCTCCGAATTCCCGATTCGATAAGAAAAATGTATCTAAGAATGACAAACGTGTTGGATTTGGGATATTGGCGCGTGTTCCTAACGATGGCTGACGGAGACTCCCGAAGCTAGGTAGGGCGCCGCTAATTTCCTAGCGGATTGCGACGTAATTTGCGCGCGAGCTCGGTCTCCTTGTTCTAGTCTTCTTGGTTGTATGTACACATAATGCATAGTATTGTTAATCGACCACATACGCCACATTCGTTATTTTGGGTCCTTATAAAAAAGACGCCAATATCAGATGTGATTTTATTTTCTGACGCAACTAGAAAACATATTTATATTAATTTTATTTTCGTTTAGTTTCTATCGTTATATAAAAGCCAATATAAAATAAGTACCTATGAAACAAGTTATATAAGTATTTTATAAGTACAGTGAGCGTGACAAAGATAAATATCATATAAGCCGAATAATAAAAATGTTATAAAACCATTTTATAGCGGAGTTAGTTGTTATTTTGTAAGAATTGTGGAAATGTTCTCATAATTGTTGATTCCCAGCAGGTGTTACAAAATATTATACCTACCGTGACTAAAATATTTTATAACCTGTGCCATTTTTGGCTCTATATACCTACCTATAGATGTTATATAAGAAACGTTGTAGGAATGTTTCTGAGTAAAGATATTTTATAAAATTATTCTTGCAAATGTTTTCTCCAGTTTTATGAAATATAGAACTCTCGTGTGTAGGCCTGGATTTATTAATTTGACGCCCCTAAGCAAACGTATATTTGTCGCCCCGTTTCCCCTCCTCCACCCTGATGATTTATTACAAATTAAACTGCTTAAAAAATATACGATCATTAGCGAACAAATTGTTTATTGAGAGTAAAATCAATATTGTAATGTCAAAAATGGCGTTTCTGAATAAATTTGCGATGCCCAATAAATTGGGCTTTAGAGCAGTTGGAAGTCGACCCCGATTTTGGTCGCAAAATCATCTTCAGCGATGAGGCACATTTTTGGTTAAATGGGAATGTCAACAAGCAGAATTGCCGTTATTGGGCCGAGAACAATCCACAGGAGGTCCACCAGGTCGCAATGCACCCAGCAAAGGTAACTGTTTGGTGTGTATTTTG
Source organism: Tetropium fuscum (assembly GCA_964058915.1). Lineage (NCBI taxonomy): Eukaryota > Metazoa > Arthropoda > Insecta > Coleoptera > Cerambycidae > Tetropium > Tetropium fuscum. Next base: position 10,457 of record CAXKVY010010707.1, read on the forward strand.
GGCCGGAGGCATCATCGGGCCGTATTTCTTCGAGAACGACGATGGTGTGTCCATCACGGTAAACGGCGAACGATACAGATCCATGATAACGAACTTTTTCTGGCATGAAATCGACAATATGGATGTCGAGGATATGTGGTTTCAGCAGGACGGCGCTACGAGCCACACAGCGCGCGCCACAATGGATCTTCTGCACGAGCGCTTCGGAGGAATGGTTATCTCGCGCGGAGGCGACAGCAACTGGCCACCGAGATCGTGCGATTTAACCCCACTAGACTATTTCTTGTGGGGTTTTCTTAAATCACAGGTCTACGCAAACCAACCACAAAACACTGATGCCCTCAAAGTCAACATACGCCACGCCATCGATGAAATACAGCCCGATTTGTGCGCCAGAGTCATTGAAAATTGGACTTCTCGTATGCGCGCCACCCAGCGAAGCCGAGGTGGACATTTGACCGATATTATTTTCCATACATAATGCCTTCGAATACTCTTTCAAACAAAAAATAAATTTCATTTATACCTCTCACACAACTTGCTTTATTTCATTTTAAAGATCGAGCGCGCTTATTGGCGGACCCTTTATATCAAAATCCTATTGGGAAATATCAGCCTATTGGGAAACATGGGCCTGCTCGTGTGGCGGGCATTATAACATTATATTCATACTCGATGCATTGCGGTATATTTTCGCTTTTGCATTATGCAATAAAATCATTTTATAAGTGTTGATTGGAAGGGTTTTTACCTCGGTATTCCCAGAGTTATAATATACAATACACTTATATACAATTTTTAGAGGAAAAACCTCCTTCCTACTGGCGTATAGACTAATCTCATTTATGTCTTGATGAAGTTATCCATATGCTACAACCGTTAATTTTCCAATTTCACCCAACCTTGAGATGCCTGCCTATATGCATTATTTAATAGAATCGCAAACCGACCGACAGCTCAATTACACCGCTGGATATAAATAAAATGTTGCTATGACGAACACCTTGTAACCTGCAAATATTTATTAACAATCGCTAAAAATGGTCGTTATATTAGCACGTTTCGCAACGCTAGAGTGGCAGGTCTAGTAACATTTACAAACAGCCAAGCAAATTTAATTAAGTGCATCAATGCCATCAACTTTTATCTATTCGCATTGCTATTTTAAACAAATCGTTCCATTAGCTGTCTCCAAAATTACGTAAATTGAGTCGTGACGGTTTTAGACACGGTAGCGCGGCGAAAATTAGAAATAATATATAGGTTTTCCCGAGGGGTAAACCGCGATGCCAATGTGGTGTACAAGCCTGAACCAATAGAGGACAATTGTGCAACCAATAGTGCCAATGAAGAGACAATGGCAATTATTTGAGAGCAAATTATTAAACAATAGGGAAAATAATTCAATTCTGTAGGGCCAATGCGGCCAATGACGGTCCAATTACAACTAATTAAGGGCAAATTAGAGACAAATTACATAAATAAAACTCAAAATGTACCAACAAGCATTTGGGAAATAGTGACAATTTTTCGGCATATTTAAGTATATGACTTATATGTATATGATTTATAGATTAAGGTAGGAGTTATTCGGATAATAAAAATTTGTCCATTCCACATATTTTTGGAGGTTCAAAATTGATCATATGTACGATGTGCGTGTATCGTATACACACACATACATACGATACATACATAAATGTCAAATTTTTACAATATTTTCCCCAAATTTGCGCGGTAATTAGCTACTTACCGCACGGTTGTAGAAACATGTTCTTTTGTCGGTACAACCGCATCAACAATATCATACTATGTGTGGAACGAAATGTAGAGAAATACTATTGCACGTAAAGATTATTTAACAACAAAACAAACTTTACCTCCTAAAAAAACTCAGCTCTCTACTCGATGATTAAAAACGTATTTGTAGGACAATTGAATGCCTTAATAATAGTTATATATGAGCATATAACTGTAATCTCTGTAATAACTGTCGCATATTACATCGGTATCTGGTAAGGCACACGAGGAATTTCAGGAATCCGCTTCACCTCTGCCCCTTAAAACCTTTTGGCGTTTAAGGTCGTGATAATTATAATATATTTTAAGCTCGTTTTGTACATACATGCAAAGAGGCGATAAACCGGCGCGGCGGCGTCAAGAGCTGATTTTCCGCTTATACGGAGACGACGTTCGCTAGTTATCGAACATTCACATTCCTCGATCTTGAAGATACAAATTAAATAACACACCCAAGAATCGGAGATCATTTTTAGACCAGGCAGTATCTGTTTTAAAATGCCCTCGGAAATGCCTATATTTGGGTCTTCATAAAGATAGCAGAGCAAAGTGAGGAAACATAATCGAAAATACGAGGAGAATTAAAGGCTCGTTAAAGGGTAGGTAGCTGATTAAGGGCCGTAGTCCAGAATTTTAGACTGCTACTGGTTCCGAGGAATTTTATTACTGTAATTAAAGGCTAATTAAATGCTACGATATATTTATCTATTGGAAAAATAATTAACGTGAAAAAATTTCGAATTTCCATGGCATACCTTACCCCATATCCAACGGACCAACTTGACAATCGCTTGACAAAAAGCTGGAACGATTTGGATGAAATTCGGCACACAGTAGCTTATTACCTGGATTAACATAATATAGAACATAGGAGAAAATGTTAGGTTCCTGTGGGATTATCAAAAAATGAGATACATACGCGGGCGGACGTAAGACTAAAAAAAAGCGTTTGCAAATTTGTCACCGTTCTGATAGACTTCAAATATTAAATCAAAGTTGACTTCAAATTTGTATTAAAATTCAAGAACCAGTGATTTTTCGTTTCGATTCATATTAATTTAAGATGCAACTATATATATAATATATATATATATATATATATATATATATATATATATATATATATATATATATATATGTATATATATATATATATATATATATATATATATATATATATATATATATATATATATATATATATATATATATATATATATATATATATATATATATATATATATATATATATATATATATATATATATATATATATATATATATATATATATATATATATATATATATATATATATATATATATATATATATATATATATATATATATATATATATATATATATATATATATATATATATATATATATATATATATATATATATATATATATATATATATATATATATATATATATATATATATTTTGTGAAAAGTAATCTTGGGTTTGTAGCATTTCATTACATAGAAATAAGCAACTAGACGAATAAGAAAGAAAACACACTTACCAGTACTATATCTGGACACACATACGGAAATGAATCACTATGCATATGAAAACGAACCACTTAGAAGTTGTACAAGTTCTTTCACCTTTCTTGAGGATCTTCAGAGCAGTATACGATTTATTTCATTGATCATTCATACTTGAATTTAAATTACCAATACACCAACACTTGCAGTGACGTTTTATGACATTAGTTTTTGACGGAACTCATTCTTAGAATACACAAACCTAGTCTACTATTTATATTTGTTCTATTTGAACATATTATATATAAAAGCATTAGGCATACAGTTATCCAGAAGATGTTAAACTTTAAAATGCATAAAATCTTGTTGAACCTATTGAAAAACAACTACTTTTTCCAACTATATGCGGGAAAATATTGAATTATATATACAATAGAGTTCTGAAGCATTCAAAGAGGGAGTGATACAGAAATTGCTTGCTTAGTCAAAACTAAAATCATTTGTTGGTTGTATGTATTAATTGTTTCTTCGAAAATTCTCGAAAAAAATCCAATTTTCACCCTGGATATATTTATTAGCTTTGAAATTCTTTTTTTCTTTTTTTTTCACAAAATAAATATGAATAGCAAAGAATTTCAAAGCTAATAAATATATCCAGGGTGAAAATTGGATTTTTTTCGAGAATTTTCGAAGAAACAATTAATACATACAACCAACAAATGATTTTAGTTTTGACTAAGCAAGCAATTTCTGTATCACTCCCTCTTTGAATGCTTCAGAACTCTATTGTATATATAATTCAATATTTTCCCGCATATAGTTGGAAAAAGTAGTTGTTTTTCAATAGGTTCAACAAGATTTTATGCATTTTAAAGTTTAACATCTTCTGGATAACTGTATGCCTAATGCTTTTATATATAATATGTTCAAATAGAACAAATATAAATAGTAGACTAGGTTTGTGTATTCTAAGAATGAGTTCCGTCAAAAACTAATGTCATAAAACGTCACTGCAAGTGTTGGTGTATTGGTAATTTAAATTCAAGTATGAATGATCAATGAAATAAATCGTATACTGCTCTGAAGATCCTCAAGAAAGGTGAAAGAACTTGTACAACTTCTAAGTGGTTCGTTTTCATATGCATAGTGATTCATTTCCGTATGTGTGTCCAGATATAGTACTGGTAAGTGTGTTTTCTTTCTTATTCGTCTAGTTGCTTATTTCTATGTAATGAAATGCTACAAACCCAAGATTACTTTTCACAAAATAAATATGAATAGCAAAGAATTTCAAAGCTAATATATATATATATATATATATATATAGTTATATATATATATATATATATATATATATATATATGTATATATATATATATATATATATATATATATATATATATATATATATATATATATATATATATATATATATATATATATATATATATATATATATATATATATATATATATATATATATATATATATATATATATATATATATATATATATATATATATATATATATATATATATATATATATATATATATATATATATATATATATATATATATATATATATATATATATATATATATATATATATATATATATATATATATATATATATATATATATATATATATATATATATATATATATATATATATATATATATATATATATATATATATATATATATATATATTATACATCTCTTATCGATATTTTGTGTTCAGGAAACGTATGAAATAAATATAAAATTTGTCAAGTAAAAACTAGACATGCCGGGTAAACGAAAATCTAATTTGACGCAAAATTCTAAAAAAGCGAGAGGTAAGAAGGTAGCAAGAAGTCAAGAGACTTTTCTTCCAGTAGAGCCAAGGAAAATGGAACAATGATCATTAATAAGTCCCAGGGCCAAACGCTGAAAGTGGCAGGAATTCATTTGGGCACTCCTATAGCTTCTCTCATGGCCAACTTTATGTTGGCTGTTCTAGAGTATTGAGTGTACAAAACTTACATTTCTCTCTGAACATACAAGCTATCATTTTTATTGGTTAAAAATCTATAATTGGTACAGGGAAAGATAAAAGTGACCGTTATATTCAGGAACTTTAAAACACCCTGTATATTTATTCGACTTTTGGGATAATCTAAAAATACCTTCGACGTTTTAAGCGGAATTCAGATTAAATTTAGTTTTTTGATTCACCTTTTTATCGTATTTTGTTTAGAAAATACACGCTTGCAGTTGAGAGAGGTGCAATTAAAAACATTTTATTGGCATTACAATACATTTTAAAATTACCACCACAAAATCGAAGTTACATAGAAGAAAGGTCGAAGTTTCCTACATTCCCGAATCCTGCTAATTTTTCTGATTCTTTTCATAAACCACATGCCATATCGCATTTGTTTCGAAGAATCTAATTAACCTAATGATCCCTCCATTAGGAAGACTAGACCTTACCGTTGTTTGGCACACAGTATTCGACTGCACTAAAAATGTTAATGCATTTTTTACGTGTAAATAATAAATACCTCGATTTTCACGCTTTATCGCCTAAACATATGGCAAGATCTAAAGCAGTACGAAATTTCGAGACGCTAAATGCTTTCAACAATAGCACGTCATTATTTTGGTAATAAACCGTTTTGTTGCGGGTCTCCGGCTAACAGTAAATCCATTTAAATCTGCTCTTAAAACGCTCTCACGATCACTTCGGAAACGCTAAATACCGATTGTGTAAACTGTTTCTCGTATTAATAGTTTCTCATCTGTTAAGCGTTCTCGAAAATGTCTCTGCTGGTTTATATCTCGCCAGACAATACATCTAAGTACCGCTGTGTTTTATTTCTAATATTTGTCACCTAAATCAAGCTACAAAATAATTAGTGTACACCGTCGAGTGAGAAATTATAATGAGGTTACAGCGAAATGCGTGCACAATCTACAAATC
>CAXKVY010010708.1:0-16129 GCA_964058915.1 Tetropium fuscum
ATGGTCGCAAAGGTGGGGGATAGGGGTTAAGTTGCAAGAAAAAAAATTCGGAAATTTCAGATATTTTTTAGCGATAGTAATATGCAAAAAAATATTACCAAAATGTATGAAATAGCCTAAAAGCGGACATGCTGCATTGCCAGACAAGTTTGGCTGTTCCATTATTTATAAATAAATAAAAAAGTAAAATACAAAAAAACATACACACCTAAAAAATGCCAGGCAATTTAAGCTGTTCAAAAAAAATGTTTTTAAAAAATAAGGAAATATTTATATTGGAATCACATCTACATCTACATACATTATATATATATATATATATATATATATATATATATATATATATATATATATATATATATATATATATATATATATATATATATATATATATATATATATATATATATATATATATATATATATATATAATATATATATATATATATATATATATATATATATATATATATATATATATATATATATATATATATATATATATATATATATATATATATATATATATATATATATATATATATAAAGGGTCCGCCAATAGGGACGCTCGATCTTTGACAGCTCATGGCGCCCATGTTGTTTGTGGTAGAGTTGGCAAACGTAGTTGTTATTATTCAGTGTATCTTCACAAATCACCATAAACCAATTCAGCCGCGAGCAACATGTGCAAATCGTTAAAACTTATTACGAAAATCATTCATCGGTTCGAGCAACGTTCCGCGCGCTCCGCCAATTTTACGGTGCAATTGATCGTCCTGCTGAGTCGACTATCCGTCGTTTGATTAACAAATTCGAGGCAACCGGTTCGGTGAACAATCAGCCAACACCGACGCGTCGTCGAAACGTCCGATCTGCCCAGAATGTCGCCGCTGTGCGCGATAGTGTGCGTGAAAATCCGCGACAGTCAATTTCACGTCGCGCACAGGAACTCCGCCTTTCGGAAACATCACTTCGCCGAATCTTGCATCTGGATTTGGGCATGCATCCGTACAAGATCCAGCTGACACAAGAGCTCAAAATAAACGACCATAGACAGCGCCGTATCTTCGCTGATTGGGCTTTAGAGCAGTTGGAAGTCGACCCCGATTTTGGTCGCAAAATCATCTTCAGCGATGAGGCACATTTTTGGTTAAATGGGAATGTCAATAAGCAGAATTGCCGTTATTGGGCCGAGAACAATCCACAGGAGGTCCACCAGGTCGCAATGCACCCAGCAAAGGTAACTGTTTGGTGTGGATTTTGGGCCGGAGGCATCATCGGGCCGTATTTCTTCGAGAACGACGATGGTGTGTCCATCACGGTAAACGGCGAACGATACAGATCCATGATAACGAACTTTTTCTGGCATGAAATCGACAATATGGATGTCGAGGATATGTGGTTTCAGCAGGACCGCGCTACGAGCCACAGCGCGCGCCACAATGGATCTTCTGCACGAGCGCTTCGGAGGAATGGTTATCTCGCGCGGAGGCGACATCAACTGGCCACGGAGATCGTGCGATTTAACCCCACTAGACTATTTCTTGTGGGGTTTTCTTAAATCACAGGTCTACGCAAACCAACCACAAAACACTGATGCCCTCAAAGTCAACATACGCCACGCCATCGATGAAATACAGCCCGATTTGTGCGCCAGAGTCATTGAAAATTGGACTTCTCGTATGCGCGCCACCCAGCGAAGCCGAGGTGGACATTTGACCGATATTATTTTCCATACATAATGCCTTCGAATACTCTTTCAAACAAAAAATAAAATATATATATATACATATATAATATATATATATATATATATATATATATATATATATATATATATATATATATATATATATATATATATATATATATATATATATATATATATATATATATATATATATATGTATATATATATATATATATATATATATATATATATATATATATATATATATATATATATATATATATATATATATATATATATATATATATATATATATATATATATATATATATATATATATATATATATATATATATATATATATATATATATATATATATATATATATATATATATATATATATATATATATATATATATATATTAGCTTTGAAATTCTTTGCTATTCATATTTATTTTGTGAAAAGTAATCTTGGGTTTGTAGCATTTCATTACATAGAAATAAGCAACTAGACGAATAAGAAAGAAAACACACTTACCAGTACTATATCTGGACACACATACGGAAATGAATCACTATGCATATGAAAACGAACCACTTAGAAGTTGTACAAGTTCTTTCACCTTTCTTGAGGATCTTCAGAGCAGTATACGATTTATTTCATTGATCATTCATACTTGAATTTAAATTACCAATACACCAACACTTGCAGTGACGTTTTATGACATTAGTTTTTGACGGAACTCATTCTTAGAATACACAAACCTAGTCTACTATTTATATTTGTTCTATTTGAACATATTATATATAAAAGCATTAGGCATACAGTTATCCAGAAGATGTTAAACTTTAAAATGCATAAAATCTTGTTGAACCTATTGAAAAACAACTACTTTTTCCAACTATATGCGGGAAAATATTGAATTATATATACAATAGAGTTCTGAAGCATTCAAAGAGGGAGTGATACAGAAATTGCTTGCTTAGTCAAAACTAAAATCATTTGTTGGTTGTATGTATTAATTGTTTCTTCGAAAATTCTCGAAAAAAATCCAATTTTCACCCTGGATATATTTATTAGCTTTGAAATTCTTTGCTATTCATATTTATTTTGTGAAAAGTAATCTTGGGTTTGTAGCATTTCATTACATAGAAATAAGCAACTAGACGAATAAGAAAGAAAACACACTTACCAGTACTATATCTGGACACACATACGAAAATGAATCACTATGCATATGAAAACGAACCACTTAGAAGTTGTACAAGTTCTTTCACCTTTCTTGAGGATCTTCAGAGCAGTATACGATTTATTTCATTGATCATTCATACTTGAATTTAAATTACCAATACACCAACACTTGCAGTGACGTTTTATGACATTAGTTTTTGACGGAACTCATTCTTAGAATACACAAACCTAGTCTACTATTTATATTTGTTCTATTTGAACATATTATATATAAAAGCATTAGGCATACAGTTATCCAGAAGATGTTAAACTTTAAAATGCATAAAATCTTGTTGAACCTATTGAAAAACAACTACTTTTTCCAACTATATGCGGGAAAATATTGAATTATATATTCAAAGATCCTGTATCAATCCTGTAAGAATTATATAATCAAAGCATTCAAAGATCCTGTATCACTCCCTCTTGTGGATTTTCCGAAAATGGATTTTCCGAATTTTTGAACGGAGGGCAGGCATTAAAACCACCCTTATTTTCATCAGCTAACTAGCCACATTCAGCCCTCAAAATGCCATAAAAAAAAAATTACTTACCTCAACAGTACGCTATCTCACGGACCAACAGCTATATCCTTAATTAATACTTTTTTTTTCAAACATTTCATTTCTGAGAGGGAAGTTTAATACGTGATGGAGAAGAAAATTAAAACTAGCCATTGTATTGATTAGGGATATATCTTAGCATATTAGCATACTGGTCTCTATCAATTCTATATATAAAATTCTGACCTATTTTCACTATTTTTAAATACTAATCCAAATATTTAAAAATGAATATTGTTCATTATTTCCAAGTTGGTCTCCGACAAACATATTTCATGGAAGGGACTTGACACATAATGTGTTAAAGTCGTAGATACATGCCTCTTTGCATAATGAATTTTGTCAGGTCCTCCGGGAGTATCTGGACCACAAGGCTTCCAAGGCCCTAGAGGAGAAACTGGAGAACAAGGCCAAGGTGGACCTCCAGGCCCTCCGGGACTAAGGGGTTTGACAGGAGCACCTGGAAAAGATGTGAGTTTTAAAACTGACCTCTGACAGATATGTACGGGATACGTATGGTATTCGTACAGATCTGGAGAAACAAGGCAATCTGTTGTTTGTAACTCACTTTCCAATGTAAAGGGAGAGCGAGGAGACGACGGTGAAGCTGGAATAGCTGGACCTGCAGGTCCTCCCGGAACAAGGGGAATACCGGGAATGCCGGGTCTTCCAGGTGCAAAGGGACATAGAGGATTCACAGGATTAGACGGCTCCAAAGGTGATCAAGGTGCACCTGGAGAGAAAGGTTCCCAGGGTATGCATGGGCTTATGGGTTCCATCGGACCACTGGGGCCGGTAGGCCCAAGAGGAGAACGAGGTAGAGAAGGACCATCTGGACCACCCGGATTAAGAGGGATTGATGGAATCGCTGGACCTCCAGGGTTACCTGTCAGTATCATGTCTAATTATTGTTTTTAGTCTAGCAGCATGGCAATACATTATTTATATTCCAAGTTCAGAAGTATGAAAGAATAATTAAAGTACAATGAAAAGTTCCAAGTGCGAGTAGATACAAAAAATAAATAAACGTGTTGAAAAGTTTTACAATTACCGTATTGTAGTAGAGAACCTTTTAAGAGCTAAGCATTTTACGTTTCTAGGGTGCCATTGGTAAACCTGGATCGCCCGGCTTTCCAGGAAGTCTTGGTGCTAAGGGAGATCAGGGATCGCAAGGACCTAAAGGTAGCCAAGGACTGCAGGGACCTAGAGGTAAATAGCTTTATATTATCCTATTATTTATTAATAACAATATTGTGCATTCGTCCTAAAAAATATAGCAATATGTTTGCAGGAGAATCTGGTCGGCCGGGTCAACCAGGTGAATCAGGGCCTCCGGGGCCATCTGGAAAAGATGGTTATCCAGGAGAGAAGGGAAGTACAGGAGCACCAGGAATTGGTGGACCGCCTGGATTCCCCGGTGCTAGGGGACCGCCCGGTTTGGCGGGCAATCCTGGGCAGCCAGGTGCTAAAGGAACTTTGGTAATTACATAATATGCAAATTACATGACTGAAGTGCTTTTTCCTATACGTTTTTCACGCTGTTTAGTATGAAAATAAAAAATGAAAAGTAGCCAACTTCTAGCGTTGAGAGAAATAATAGGGAAGAAAAAGTAGTGTACCGAAATTTTCAGTCAACATAAAGATAAGAGGGCCGGTAGTGATTAATATTCTGATATTTTAAGTTGAAATTATTATTAGTATTTAAAATGAACACACGTGTGGTTCAGTATTCAGAAATATCCATATATGTTGACCCAATATTTCTACAATATTCCCATAAATATGAAGTGAAATTTATCTCATCCGTATGTATGTTTCGCTTGTGTTTGAAATGTTTAATGTGTGTATATACCTAGGGACTACCTGGAGAGAGGGGGTACAAAGGTGAAACCGGAATGAAAGGAGAAACGGGGGCTCCAGGTCCTAGAGGTCTTCCTGGATTGGCTGGACCAGAAGGTAATCGTGGTAAAAGAGGAATGAGGGGACCCTCTGGACCCCCAGGATCCCAAGGGGAACGTGGCTTGCCAGGAGTTAGAGGTCTACCTGGTCCTGACGGTGCGCCTGGTGTAAAAGGTTATTATGTTATTATTGTTATTATTAGAAAACATTGTGCCAAGGGACAGGCAGTCAAGTCATACACCTATATTTAGTACTCCAAGTAGTTTGTAGAAAGATTGGAGAGGCCCATTTCATTTAATATAATATAATTTTAGATAAATTATAAGTTTTATTGACTGATTTAAGGTCAAGCCGGGGAGAGAGGGTTCGTAGGGCCCGCTGGCTCTAAGGGGCCTCAGGGGGAGCCGGGTACTCCCGGACAAACTGGCCTGCAAGGTTTAAGAGGTTTGACTGGTCGTCCGGGGCAACCAGGGAAAATAGGATCTCCTGGTGAGAGAGGTTTACCTGGACAAGACGGGAGACCTGGTGAGCCAGGTCCACAGGGTCTGCAAGGACTGCCTGGACCATTAGGGCCCCCGGGAGATAAAGGATTAACTGTAAGTTGGTAACTAATAAATTCTTCCAAACACAATTTTGATAATAAGCACAGGTACCTACCTATATATTTTTATTATAAAATACCTTTATGACGATGATAACCTGTAGGTAAAACCTAAATATGTTAGTATTTCTTTCTTTATGTTTCTTTATGTTAGTATTTCTTTTAGGGAGAGGCAGGAAAAGATGGGGAACCAGGACCGCCCGGTCCTCATGGTCCTAGAGGTGATGCAGGTAAAGATGGCCAATCTGGACCACAAGGTCCTCCTGGTCCCTCAGGCTTAGATGGAGAAAGGGGAGCCCCCGGTGTTGCTGGACCAAGAGGATTTCAGGTGCGTGAGTTTGAGGTAATAGAAGCCTAATAACACTTGATTCATCTCCTCGTTTAGGGTCTTCCCGGTGCACCCGGCAATCCTGGACCAGGGGGAAAAGATGGGGAGCCTGGGGTGCAGGGCCCAACTGGAATTCCAGGGAATCAAGGTGCCAGAGGAGAGCGAGGTTTTCCAGGAGAACGAGGGCCTGTGGGCCAGCCAGGTGCCACAGGAGCTAAGGGTACTACCGGAACTCAAGGAGCTGATGGACCGCCAGTAAGTTATTGTGTTGTCGATAATATTTTTAACATGAAATGACAGACAGTGAATAGAAAAATGGTTTATCTTGTAAAAATGTATTATCTGTTCATACCGTACCGTACTTTGGTGTTATTTAATGCGTACCTATTGATGTCCTTTTATTTTAAGGGTCCACAAGGTCCAAGGGGAATGAAAGGACATACTGGTCATCCTGGATTAGTTGGTTTACCAGGGCTACGAGGTCAACAAGGTCAGCAAGGCGAAAAGGGGGAGCGTGGATCTGTAGGACCAAGTGGCCCTGAAGGTCCTCCAGGACGGCAAGGGGAACGGGGACCGCTTGGTCTGTCAGGACCCCCGGGTCCTCCGGGAGAACCAGCAGCGCCTGGAGAACCTGGTCTTCCAGGATTTCCAGGAGAACAAGGAGCCCCAGGAGGGCCTGGAGAGAGGGGTCCAGTAGGCCCTCAAGGTGTACAAGGCTTCCCTGGTCCTCAAGGCCTCATAGGACTGCCGGGTATTAAAGGAGACAGGGGATTAGTGGGACCGAAAGGAGCCCAAGGAAATTCAGGCTCGGTTGGCCGTCCTGGAGAAGCAGGGCCTCAGGGACCCATGGGTTTGACTGGAGCTAAGGGTTCTAGGGGAGAACCTGGACCTAGGGGAGATGCTGGACTTATGGGACCACCAGGAAGACCTGGCGAATTAGGACAAGCTGTGAGTTTTATTAATTATATCATTGAGAAATACGTGTCATTATATATTTTATGTCCCTCATCTTGTAAAACATTACGTATCAAATGAAAGGTGTTCTATGTAATTATGTTATGTATATATATATATATATATATTGCCACACCTTATCGTCTTTTTTTTGCAAGGGACAACCTGGCAATACAGGCCTACCTGGACCACAAGGTTTACCGGGTATAAAAGGAGCCACAGGAGACGTTGGAAGAGTGGGCTTGCCCGGACCTCAAGGCTTGGCAGGATTGCCTGGCATTGAGGGATCAAAGGGTGAAAGCGGATCAGAGGGGCCTCCAGGAACCATAGGACAAATTGGCCCGCAGGGACCTGCAGGAGATAGAGGCCTCCCAGGTTTGCCGGGTCCTCCAGGATCAACTGGCATGAGAGGTTTAAGAGGTGCACCAGGTGAAAATGGCCCTCCTGGTAAACCAGGACACGAGGGACCTCCTGGATCCCAAGGATTAACAGGGTTAGCAGGTCCCCCAGGACCTAGTGGAGATCAAGGACCTGAGGGATCGCCAGGGAAGCCCGGACCACCCGGAGTTGCTGGAAGAATAGGAGACAAAGGTCCACAAGGAGCTCCTGGTCAATCAGGAAATAATGGACCACCGGGCTTACCTGTAAGTACAATATCAACAGTAATCTCATCTTGAAATCACAGCCACCCTATATAAACCGCAAACCCGAATTTTGTTTTTTTTTCACACTTATAATACAAGACATTTGAAATGGGTTCCCAAACACATTTCAACAAGTTTGACTGTCATGTATTTCTTATGGGAGATTCAAAGAGAGAGATTTCCAGACGGGAATTTCTCGGGTTTTGGGCACATCTTAGTATTTAAATTATACGTCAAATTTCTCTACAATTCAAGCCCAAATTGTTTTTTTAGACCTGACTTAAATATACAAATGATCGGTTACGTTACAATTGATCGGATACATCAGTTGTTACTGATACTGAATAATGTGCTTTTAATAAATTTAAGTAGTCATCAAACTGAAAATATTTTAAGTGACCAGAGCTTAGGCTACATAATTATTCTGGCCATATTTAAAACATCTTAAATTGTCTAGGAAAAAATCACTCAGGTATGGCTCTGAGTTTGATTAGGTAGCTACTCTATTATCACCCATGCTCTAACCAGCACTCAAAATCACTTATTTGCAGATAATCAGAAAAAAAATAGATAAGTTTGTGATGAAAATTGCAAAACGTGAAAAGGAAAATCAAAATAAAATGAGATTAGAAGTTACCTATAGAACAGGAATATGAATACAAATTCAGCGATGTTGCCACAAATATTACCGGTTTTTAAATTGACACAATGACAATTCACACAATGACATTATAATTTATTATGTAAGAAACTGTTATTAAATAAGTTTATCGCAAACCAGTACCTACCTCTCAAGGACCATGTCAAACCCCTTTTCCACTCTGAACCATTGGATCAAGCAACAACATACGTTTTTACATACAAACATCGCCTTAAAAAATTCGTAATATTTTTATTTTAATAATGTTTAATAAATTTTTGAACAGTCTCTCAGTCAACTAAAAGAAATTTATTTATTCAACTTATTTCACTAACAGACACTCTATCACGCCTACAGACGCTCTTAAACTTGAGTTATCATAAGACAACAATACATTAATTTTTAAAATAAGAACTTCCGCTAATTTGAGATCCTAACCTAACTAATATGGTCAATTAATGTACAACATCATCACCATCACCTTTATTATAGGGGTCACCTGGCCCTGGGGGTCCACCTGGTCTCACTGGTGAAAGGGGACCTCGCGGTGAGTCTGGCCCACAAGGAGTAGAGGGGCCTCCCGGTGAAAGGGGTAAAACGGGAACCCCTGGATTGGAAGGCGCGAAGGGTGATCGAGGCGAATTAGGACCAAAAGGTGCCAAAGGACACCGAGGATTAATGGGATTACAGGGTCTTCCTGGAATACAAGGACCTGTAGGGGAAAAAGGACCTCCGGGAGAACCCGGAATGCCTGGGAAAGATGGAGAAGCTGGTGAGCGTGGTCCGCCTGGTAGAGACGGAAGCCCGGGACCACAGGGCATCTCAGGCCCACCAGGTGCCAGAGGAGAAACTGGCAATGATGGAAGATCAGGATCAATTGGCGCACCTGGTCTGTTTGCACCACTTTTATTCCATGAATGCAGTAGTATTATAGTTCTTTAAAAAAAATTTAGGTCCCGCTGGCCCTCCAGGTCCACCGGGAGATGGTATTGGATATGACGCGGCAACATTGGCCGCCCTTCTTGCTCAAGGTCAAAACAATCAGAAAGGACCAGACCCGCAGGGTGATCAACCGCCTAGAGTGTTTGGAAAGGAATTGACAGAGGAAGAAACTAGAGAGCTCATAAACAAAGCATACGAACAACTCAAATTATCCTTTGAGAGACTAAAGAGACCAAACGGACAGAAAAATTCCCCTGGAAAAACATGCAAGGATATTTTACTAGCGTACCCCGAATCTCAGAGTGGTGAGTATATTGTTCAGGTATTTAATCTTAATAATTCTCAGTAGTTTCTATAAGAATACCCCTAATACAAAATACTAATTTTATTAAGGCCAATATTGGGTTGATCCTAATGAGGGTGACATTAGAGATTCAGTATTGGTTCATTGTGATATGGAAATGAAAGCCACCTGTATAATGCCAAAACCAGCAAGATCTCCAGAAGTGCGTTATGAAGGCAAGGATCCGGAAATTTGGTTGGGAGAAATTGAGCACGGAATGAAAGTTAGTAAAAATATTGGAGTAATAGAGTCAATGTTTCACTATTCTCAATTTCTAGCTTACATATAAAGCCGACAGCACTCAAATAGGCTTCCTGCATTTGCTCTCGTCCAGAGCTTCCCAAAATGTAACTTATCATTGTAAGAATTCAGCTGCATATTTCGACGTGACTAGGCACACTTTCAGGAGGGGGTTAAAACTCATGAGTTGGAATGACGTTGAAATTACCCCCAGAGGAAAACTTCGCTATGACGCCATTTCTGATGATTGCAGGGTAATTAATTAATATTAACAAATCCAATACCTAGTTCTTTTGTGTTTAATAATATTATGAAATATTTTCTTTCAGTATCGAAAAGATGCCTGGGCCAAATCAATTTTAGCATATACAACTGATAAACCACAAAGATTGCCTATTGTCGATATAGGGTTAAGAGATGTTGGAGAGCCCAATCAAGTATTCTGGCTAGAAATTGGGGCAGTCTGTTTCTCCTAAACAATTACAAAGTTGGACTTACTTCAACAAAATAGGGTTAAGCTACTTAATTTTATAAGTACAACCAAGCTCCACTGCCATATTCTCGTAGGTGTGTAAAATACTTTTGCATACCTAGCATAAAATATGTACATACATACACGTATATTAGGTATTTTTTAACATATTTTTATATAAAGGTGCTGTAATGATAGGTGTATATTATAGACAATATAATTTAAAAATCTACCTTGTTCTTTATTTTGCAATAATAATCAAAATAATAATACCCCTTTCATTTGATTCAATATTTTTGGACGTTATACCTTACCTACATGATATACAAAAACAAATCATAAAATATTCGCATAGGCGGTAGGTACCTACTTATTTAGAGATCCTTTGCAAGAAATCATCCAAAAAACAAAATACCCAAAATATGTTTTTAATATATTTTCCTCTAGTTTTGAAACTTGGACCAGTACCTATGCATAAAGCAAAAATACAAGATATTTAAAGCCATACAAAAAAAATTATAACATTCTACATAATAAGTACCTACCTACATATGCATCGCCTTTAGCAAATACTGTTGCTTTTCAATTGCATTAGGTTTGGAATAATCACAAATGAGTATTGATGAATATCGAAATTAATAATTATTATGAAACTTCAAGTAATGAAGCTGAAGAACTTCTACAGCAATATGAATATATTAATAAACTGTGACAATATTCTCTTCTGATAGGTGAAGGGAGGCTGTATTTAGATTTTTAGATAAGACACTCCAAAGTATTTACTGCACTTAGTTCCGCAAGGATGAAAGTAAAACCATAGCTAAAACTATGATGCAACGCAAGTTGACAATAAACATAGATTAAATGATAATTTAAAGTAATCAATATAAAAGCAACTAACATACCTATATAAAAGCAACAAAGACAACATGCGTGGAAGTAACACCTGACTGACTTGATCTCGGTGCCTACGACTCTAGTCTGGGACAGCGGGCTGCAGCCTATTTATGGTTTTATTATTTGTTAGTTTTATCACAGTTTATTTTATATTTGTACAGTCAACAGTGCCGGGATTCCTGAGGCATGTACAAATATTAATGTACTATTATTATTAGTGTACTACTATATATTAGTGTACTACTAATGATGTAGTAGTAATGATTTTTTTATCTTTCTTTTTTCTTCTTCTCCAGCTGCTGTTTACGATTAATTTTTCAGTTTTAAAATATCCTAATACCATGTATGGTTTACAATTTTAGCTAAATTGGGCTATAGTTTCATGCTGTAGGTTAAGGAGGGTTGTAGCACAGCTTTGTAGTAGTAATTTAAAGGGATGGGAATTTTGGGTTAACTAAACACAGACTACACTCAGACTCCAGATCTGTGCTCCATGTGTGTGCTTATGACCACACGATAGAAGTGAGAACTTTGTTATTTATATGGCGCTCCCATCGGAAGGCATTCAGGTTGATTTTTAAGTATTTGGTCATCCGCTTGTGGTTGTCGAAGGCCCCATGAACATTGATTGGGGGCGGTTTGACTTCTTTTGGCTCGATTTCTCTTTCGTCGGGCTACGTATCTGCTAGTTTGGCCGGTGGGGGTCTCAGGTATTTGGTTATCATTGGTTTTGCCTGCCCTGTTCAGGTTTTGGAACTTGTTTGGCATTTTTATTTCCCCAGCGGATGTTATATATAGATGTGATGTTTGGATTCTTGGTTGTTGAAGGGTGTGTGAAGGACGTACCTTGCTCAGTGATACGTTTCTTCGTTGCAAGTTTGCACACATCTTCAATTTTGGTGCTGTTTTCAGGTCCTGTGTCCATTTTTGTAGGTCCCGTGTCAGAAACTGACATGTACGTCAAAAATTTTTGAATTTGCTTTTTTTAAGGATTTTCCGCGGTTTTGGGCGTGTACTCTCGATGCCGCACTGGCGAAGGAGGTTGTATACACTGTTTCTAGTGTTTCTACCACAATAAGGGTTTGAAATTCTTTAAAAGCGCGCTTTATCCGACTTTACCCGCATTTGCCTGCCGTGTTCAGGCTTCGGAACTTGTTCATCGTTTTTATTTCCGCAGCGAATTTTGTAGCTGTGATGTTTGGTTTCTTGGTTGTTAAAGGGTGTGTGAAGGACGTGCCTTGCTCAGTGATACGTCTCTTCTTTGCAGGGTTGCAGACATCTTAAATTTTGTTGCTGTTTTCAGGGCCTGTGTGCATTTTTGTAGGTCCCGTGTCAGAAAGTGACATGTAAGTCAATAATCTCAAACGCGGGAATTTTTATAGTTTTGTATTTATATACACATTTATTTTATATGGACTGCAACAATTTTTAACAATAAAGTATAATATTCCTACACACTCGATACCCAAAACCAAGTTTGCTTGTAAAATTATACGTAAAAACTATAAATATTAAACCCCCTGGCACCTTATCCATATAAAGATTTAAATTCTGGACAGATAACTAAGTCATCAACTGGCTACGCTTAGCCACGCCCACAGCCGATAAAACAGCGTCTCTGAACTATCCTTCCCTGTCTTTAATCGTTGGGTGGGATCAACGATTATAGACTAAAGATTGCTTATCCCCATAAGCGCAACGTTAGACAAATCTCGTAGGCCCCCACCACGTTTCTGACGTCAGCGGATACGTACGGCGTAGGTTCATTGCCCCACCGGTGTATTTCCCGGCGTTTGTGTAGTGTGTCATTTGTCATTTGTACATTAACATTTGTACATTAACATATAGCATCAATATGGAAGCGACCAAGCATCAATTTGGAATCGACCGTTGGCGCAAAAGGATGCCCGCCGAACTTAACCGCTGACGTCAGATCTTGTCTAACAACACGTGGCCGATAAGCAATCCTGTTAGTCTATAATCCTTGGGGTGGGATGACCGGTCTCTATCTATGAAACTTCCACCTTGATCATAGAAAATATAACTTCATATTTTCTATGACCTTGATTAATTTTTTAACTGTATCATGCTCCAAACGTGAAAGAGATGTGAACCGGGAAACGTTAATGTCAATGTAGAAACCATGTTCATTCCTTAATCTATGCCATGTTCATGTCAATGGTCTGTGAGGTAAATTAAAAGTTAGAATCGCTTACTAATCATTATTTACCTGTTTAATTATGAATATTATTATTGCACCCAATTCCTGCATAAACATAGTAGCAAAAATTACATTTTTAGAAAATTATTATGTAACATCATTAGATTATTGTTATTCACTTATGACATCTTCCTGTGGATCTTTGGATAGCGAAATTGTTTCTATTTCATTTCAACACAGAGAAATATAAATAATCTGTCTCTGTCAAATTCTAATCTATTATTAAATTTTATATTTATAACATTGGCATCACTGTCGAAGAAATTTGGCATTCGTATCCCTAGGAAGTAATTGTGAGAAGGTTTTCGCGGAAATAAGAAGTAATTAATACAGCCAACATGCAGGGAATGTCACTAACATCTCTTAAAAAACATAAAGCTGTAAGTAACAGTTTGCAAAGCTATATAAAATTATATAAGGTTTATGAGTTCTAACATAACCTTCAAATATTTGTACTTGTCATTTCAGCTAATACCATTATACTTCTGTATTGGTTTGGGCTGTGCTGGTGCAACTTTTTACACTGCTAGATTGGCCTTTAGAAACCCTGATGTTCAATGGAACCGTACTGGAGAAATTTCTAATGAGGAATTTAGAAGCAAGCAGTACAAGGTTTGTTGACCCGAAAAGGCGAACATAATTTACCCATTCCACCTAATCTTATATTTTTTACAGTTCTACTCTCCTAATGTAGACTACACGAAATTGGAAAGTCCTGCTCCAAAATACTAAGATAGCATTGAATTAGTCATAATTATAGTGTAGAATATATATGTGATTTATCGTATACAGTGTAATAAAGCTTAATAAATCAGTGTCGATCTATGCAATTATTACTAATTGACTTGTCTTATTTACCAGAAGGTTGCTGTAATGATATCGATAATATAGGTACCCCTACTTGACTAATTGAGACATCAGAGAAAGCTTTGAAAACAGCTGATTTTGACAACTGTCCAAGATTTCACTTTTACCTAACTTAACCCCATAAAGAGCAGAGACAATCATTATATAATAACAGTAATATAACATTGTTCCAGATTAGGTAGCTACTTACACCTATTGAATTTTGAGTAAAAATTAATTAAAGATCATACCTACCTAGGCAAAATTGTTTCTCTGTTATAAATACAAAACAAAAATATAAACAGAATTTGCTGTATTGTAAATGTAAACCGGCCATTTATCATAATTTTATTTATTGATTTTAAGCAGTCTTAACTAGGAGAGTAGTACAGAATTTGCTGTATTGTAAATGTAAACCAGCCATTTATCATAATTTTATTTATTGATTTTAAGCAGTCCTAACTAGGAGAGTAGGTATAGGTACCTAACTGGAACAAATTTTTTTAGAGCAATAATATAAATTAATCTATGGTTTTATTATATATATATATATATATATATATATATATATATATATATATATATATATATATATATATATATATATATATATATATATATATATATATATATATTGAAATACTGCACAGGCCGGCACGGAGTTTGCGCAATGTAACAGCAACAGGACCGACTCGAGTGTTATAACCAGGGCCAGCTCCAAAAAATTTAGTCCCCTTATTAAATTAAATAACACCACTTTATGCAACACAGTTGACACAATGAATTGGTGGTTCATTATTATAAGATCAAATCAATGCTTCTTGAATGGTATCGCAACCAATTGTGGAAAATAAATTTCAGAATCCATCTCCATATAAC
Organism: Tetropium fuscum; assembly: GCA_964058915.1. Classification (NCBI taxonomy): domain Eukaryota; kingdom Metazoa; phylum Arthropoda; class Insecta; order Coleoptera; family Cerambycidae; genus Tetropium; species Tetropium fuscum. The sequence continues at coordinate 15,392 of CAXKVY010010708.1, forward strand.
AAAAAAATTTAAAAACAAGGCTTTTTTTCTACAAAGTAAAAGGGTAAAAGGAAGAGGATATTACATTAAAAAGCCTAACCAAGAAGAGACCAAATTTATCGCTGAAGTCTTAGCAAAACGTCCATTGATTAGTATTGACAGTGCAAATAACCACAATTATATTTAAATTATTATATTTTTTTTACGAAAAATGTATTTGATAAAATATTTAAAAAACACAATAAAATGTGATTACTTCTATTGTGCTATTATTTAACTATTAACCAAGAAAAATTCTACCATCACGTACAATTTCGAATTAATTAAAGTGCCTGTAACTTTTTAAAGTAATTTATAACTTTTTAACTGTAACAATATTGTCAGAAATTTTTTGTTATAATAAAAATTCTAAATATATTGAATTGTCAAATAACTTGGAGGTATGTCAGGACTTGACGTTACCAAGGCAGTTAATCCACTTTTACATGTTCTACTGTTGTGCAAAAACCCATAATTATTATAGCCAATTTTAAATTTAAAGCTTTAAAATATACCTAATTTAAAGCTTATAAAAAAATCATATACGCAAACATTAACTCTATTAGCTTAGCATTATGCTTATTTATCTCTTAAAGAACTTATTGCTTGTTTATTTTTCTCCAACATGAATCTCATTGATTTAAACGCACCTCGAGAATCATAGATCATAGCATATCATACGATGACAAGAATAAGGGAAAATCCACAAAGGAATGAGCC
>CAXKVY010010709.1:0-26728 GCA_964058915.1 Tetropium fuscum
TGTTTGGGAGTGCACTGCATGATTAAACAGATTCTTCAAGAAGATATTTTTTCCATCGAGCACCGTTCTATGATTCGCTGATTCCACTTAATTTCAATAAGTGTAGTATTCTAAATATAGGTAAAAATAATCCTAAGTTAACATACACTTTTAATCAAGGTCAATATAATATAACAACTGTGGACAGCCAGAACGATTTACTTGTACTAATTGGACAAACGCACATTATTGAAACCATTGTATACTTCATTTCAGACCACTAAAACATAGTTGCATAATGCTCTGAATCGCAGTATATATTGTAATATCATATGACGCGTAACACGAAGCCATAGTATACCACGAATCGGCGTAAAGCTGCTCTGATTAATAGTTAATAGTACAGCATGCCAATATTTAAGAAAATAGTTTAAAATAGTTAATTTTATAATAAATTATAGCATTATACCGAATAATCATTAAATATGTCAATATAATTATTTATTACCATAACTCAAAATAATTAAAGTTAGAGAATCCAGAATGTGTACGATCTCTCCTGAGTTTGATTAGTAGCTCCGGCAAGTGGCATCTCGGTGGATATCTATATACGGATGTGTGTAGAAAGAAGCTAAATTTCCATTGCACTCTGAGCTCAACAGAAGACGACAGAAGCTTATGTTATAGAACGAAATTTCCATGTTAATATGACAATTCTTTATTTCAGTATTACTTTAGTTTATTATTATTTATGTAAGCTTTTAAAAATGGTCTTTCAAACTTGTTGTGTAACAAATAAATGGGCATTACCACCAATATATTATGTTTTATTTAGGACTTATATTCAGATAAAATCGTCGAGAAACACATTATACGATATTATAGTTTAAAATAGCAACAGCAGTAAAACGACTCCTACCTATTTGTTGTTATTATTCTATTATTATCTATAGAAAATATTAGCTTGAATTGTAAAGATATATTAATATTGATAATGATTCTCATATTTTGTGTGTAGTATCATCCACATGTATATAATTATTGTATATGTATGGATAGTATCATTGAAAATAGCAAAATATTACAATACCCACAATCGTGTGTATTTATATACTTCGTCAAAAGGTAACGTAGAAGGTCATCAAATACGCGGAACGCTATTTCCTGTATATTACATTTTCTGTTCGGCTGACATTTCCATCCTGCGATATAACAAACTACTTAGTCAACTGATAGTTTGCCAATTTAGGTACGTAAATATATTTTTAAATAGATAGATACATATGAAAGAAAAAAAACATTTGTAACAAAATTTAGTATATATATATATATACAGTGAGCTCGTAAAGTTTGGAATAAATTCAATTAATCGATATTGAAGGATTTTCACAGGAAATCCTCGGACACGTCAACTTTATTTTATAAAATGTCACTTTTTTCAGCCAACGATTTTTTTTTGTTTTGTTCGTTTTTGAGCTATGACGTCATCGACAATTTTTTTAAGTGACAACCCATATTTTTTTTCACGGATTTCGATAGAGCACATTTTTCTGAGTGCGAATATGTCAAAAACATAGTACCTTTAACATTAAAGTGTTCGAGATATTCGGTTGCAAAGTTTTAAGAATGAATTATACAAGCGATGACCAAATGCTAATCATTTATCAAGAAAGCGCAGGAAAAACAACAGTTTTGACAGTTGTCACAATTTTGAAGTTTTTCCTCGCAAGTTTGTGTTTTAATCAGTTGAATAATATCATTAAGTAAGTTGATTAATCATTATTCCATCATAATTCATTTTATTTAAAAATGGTCCGTCGTTTGAGTGAAAGGGAAAGAATCGAAATTTTGATGATGATCGGTTACGGGGACAGAGCTCGCACACAAGTAGAAGTTTGCCGTTTATTTAACAACAAATATCCAAACAGAGAACCAATTACACAGTCCACCGTTAGCAAAATAGAACAAAAGTTTTTAGAAGTGGGTCATACGAGAGATCGCCCTAGAACGGGTCGTCCACCAGTGCAACAAGATGTTAAATTGAATGTTCTACTAGAGCTTCAAGAAAATCCCCATTTACCCACCCGCCAAGTGGCGGCAAACAACGGAATAGTTCAAAGCTCCGTCTTGAAATATTTGAAATTGAACAAATGGCATCCGTATAAAGTGGTTTTGGTCCAAGAGTTAAACGAAGATGATCCTGACCGTAGGTTACAGTTTTGCCAAACCATGTTGCAACGCCTGATTGATGACGACGGATTTTTACGCAATATTGTTTTTTCTGATGAGGCTACCTTTTATCTCGACGGCACAGTTAACCGGCAAAACTGTAGATATTGGTCTCCTGAAAATCCACACTGAAAAATGGAAACTCGTAGTCAGTTTCCACAAAAAGTTAACGTTTGGGCTGGTATTTGTAGGTAATCGTATGTTGGGCCCATTTTTCTTTGAAGGCGTATTAACAGGTGAAATATATTTAGAATTTTTAAGAGACGACTTAGTCCCTGCACTTGCGGTACTTTACCCAAATGACGTAGATCCAGATCTGCCCCATCACACGATATGGTACCAACAAGACGGTGCACCACCCCATTTTGCAGTGATCGTTCGCGATTATTTAAACCATGTATTTCCTAACCATTGGATTGGTCGCAGGGGAACTATCGAATGGCCCCCTAGATCTCCAGATCTCACTCCACTAGACTACTTTTTATGGGGCTATTTAAAGAGCAAAGTCTATTTCAATAGACCAAATACCATCGAAGAATTAAAGGACAGAATTCGCAATGAAATTCGAACCATTCAACCCGATACTGTTGGTAAGGTTCTGCAGGAGTTTCAGTGGCGGATGGGATATTGCCAGGAAGTGAATGGAGGTCACTTTGAAAATTTACTCTGATTTTATTTTTTACTTTAATTATTTATCATTTATTTGTTAAAATATTTTTTTATTTGTTTAAATTGTTGTTAAAAAATTAAACAGATTACTCCCAAATCTTTCAAAATGTTCGATAAGCTACCAAAATAAATAATATTACTCCTTAATCTTTTAAAATGTAATAAGCTATAAGCTATTAGAATCAATAAGCTATTAAAAATCTTGACCCGCCCGATAGCTTATGCATGGTGCCATGGTACATTTTATAAACTTTGCAACCGAATATCTCGAAAACTTTAATGTTAAAGGTACTATGTTTTTGACATATTCGCACTCAGAAAAATGTGCTCTATCGAAATCCGTGAAAAAAAATATGGGTTGTCATTTAAAAAAATTGTCGATGACGTCATAGCTCAAAAACGAACAAAACAAAAAAAAATCGATGGCTGAAAAAAGTGACATTTTATAAAATAAGGTAAGATCACGTCACTGTATTACGTCATATATAAAACGTCACTGCAAGTGTTGAAGTATTAATATTTTATATTCAAGTATAAATGATCAATGAAACAAGTCGTACACCACCCTGAAGATCCTAAATGAAGGTGAAAGAACTTGTACAACTTCTAAGTGGTTCGTTTCCGTGTGTATGTCCAGATATAGGACTGGTAAGTGTATCTTCCTTATTATTCGTCTATTTGCTTATTTCTCTATGTAATGAAATGTTACAAACCCAAGATTACTTTTCACAAAACAAATATGAATAGCAAAGAACTTCAAAGCTAATAAATATAGCCAGGGTGAAAATTGGATTTTTTTCGAATTTTCGAAAAAACAATTAATACATAAGACCAACAAATGATTTTAGTTTTGACTAAGCAAACAATTTCTGTATCACTCCTTTTTTGAATGCTTCAGAATTCTATTGTATATGTAATTCAATATTCTCTAGCACATAGCTAAAGAAAGTAGTTGTTTTCAATAGGCTCTACAAGATTTTTTGCATTTTAAAGGTTAACATCTTCTGGATAACTGTATGCCTAATGCTTTTATATATAATATGTTCAAATAGAACAAATATAAATAGTAGACTATACTGTATCCAACGAGAGAATGGAGTTGCACTCGATCGAAAATTCGTCTGTTTTGGTCAGATCTCCGCCCCTTAGAACATTAGTTCAATTCCCTCAACGTCTTAATTGGCTCAGCCAGGGCCGGCGCCTGGGTCCGATGTTTTCAAAATAAAATTTATTTCACCTACTTACGAATTTATTTCATCGAATGACGGTCCTGCGTAGCTCGTTACAGAGCCCCTCCTCTTTAGTCGCCGATGCGCAAAGCAAGTCCATTCTCTCGTTGGATAGAGTATAGGTTATAGGTTTGTGTATTCTAAGAATTTGAGTTCCGTCAAAAACTGATGTCTTAAAACGTCACTGCAAGTGTTGGAGTATTAATATTTTAAATTCAAGTATAAATGATCAATGAAACAAGTCATACACCACTCTGAAGATCCTCAATGAAGGTGAAAGAACTTGTACAACTTCTATGTGGTTCGTTTCTGTGTGTATGGTCCAGATATAGGACTGGTAAGTGTATATTCCTTATTATTCGTCTATTTGCTTATTTCTCTATGTAATTAATGCTACAAGCCCAAGATTACTCTTCACAATATATATATATATATATATATATATATATATATATATATATATATATATATATATATATATATATATATATATATATATATATCCAATGGTAACTATAATCTAAGGAGGAACTAGTATCATGACCTGATTCAAGATTTCTTAGAGGAAGATTGGAGAATTGTGCCGCATGGCAAAATCGGCATATTGACCCGGTCAGGGAATAGATTATCTTCTGTTACCTTTCCTCAATATATGTAGGTAGCTATTTACATTTGCAAACTTGTCGGTGGGCTTTTGACAATCAAAAGTGTTAAACGAGTTATCATGTAGGTATATTTTTTACGATATGTGGAATAAAAGCCATATTATATGGAAGTTGCACAGCGAGAAAACCGAGACATTTATAACTACAGTATTTTATATTAAAAAGACGCTATTTTACGAATATCGTAATTTTATAAACGTAAAATTTTCAAGAATTTTTCAAGCACAAAATAACCTATCTAATTCTGTTCACTTAAACCGTTGATTGCAAAACTCGTTCAATCAACGCTTAAACTTGCGTTAACCAGGATAGGGAACAAAATGCGCGGCGGTGATTGGTGCAAGGGCAGATTTACACCAGAAGAAAGTTCTTAAAGCGATGCTGTTCATGTTCATTGTTTATCATGTAGACAATATCATAAACAGAACAAAATATAAACTAAGTACACTATACCTAATCATGTTCAACGCAAACACGAAAATAAGGTACAATAATATACAAATCATACTAAGACCTATAATGACCTACGCTTCATTAATTTGGTATCCATTCACCACCAAGCTACAACAAAAAAGACTGCAAGTACAGCAAAACAAGTGCCTGAGAGTGGCAGCCAAAGTCAAAATAAGCTCTTTAACCAAAATTCAAACACTTCATGCCATAACAGGAACACCTACACTAGATAATTTCATAGAAAACAGACTAATCCCAAGATTCATAGACCGACTCACCCAACATCCCAACCCCTCAATCCAGACATCCATGCTCCCAATTTTCCGTCAACCTCCTAAATATCCATCCTTCAACTATGTCTACTCACCCCATATACCCTAGCATCCCGCCACTACTAACTTGTTTATGAAAAGATGACACAACAATATAACTACATGTTAAAAAAATAACTATGCACAAATATAACAAAACAATAAAAAGCATAAAACAAGCATAAAAATAGTAACAGCATGAAAAGATCCAAAAATAACCAAAAACAAACAAAATAGCACTAACCGCTTAACTAATAACAAAAATAACAGAAAAGCAAAATATTAATTACTAACCTAGATATAAGTTTTATGTACCAACGCTTTTATACCCCCCTTAATTTTTGTAAAAATAACAACTAACTACCCGCAAAATCCACCAAATCTCAACCAACCTCCCCCATGTGATCGGACCGAAAACAGAAATATTATAATCGTTAATAAACAAATTAATCAACAAACAATTGCAACAGTCGGTCATAAAACACGAAAATTTCCCAAACCAAATTAACCGGCAAAAGTATTTCTTCTCAAGAAATAGAATGCCAAATGTATCATCAAACACGTACTGAGAGTTGTCTATTTTATTGAATAAGTATCGGATGTGTGGCAGTGGCGTAGCAATACTTTCTCAAGTCCGTAATAAAATTATCTCATCGGCCCCCTCACCCACACCGCGAACCATGAACAAAATTATGAAAATAAAGAACAATAAAACCAAAAATTAAAAACAAAAATTTATTTTAAAAAAATACACTTCGAATGACTATTTTATTCACCAGCTTGTTTGAAATTAAATAATATAACATGAAGAAAAGATAATAAGCTTCTGTTAATGTAAACATAACCAATAGTTTGTTTAAAAAAGTAGTGGCTTAGGTACTGTGTAACATAGAAATATGAGACAAAAAAATTTCAAAGGATATCCATAATTGCCGCAATGGGAGATCGGGGCAGTATAATTTTTCTTACAGCAAGCTAAAATCGTCACTATAAAGGCGCTTTCATTCAACATTGTTATGTTTTGGTAGAATATTAATAACTAATCAATTTTAACACAAAACCCTACAAAATAATACACTAAATTAAAGAATAACTGTCTTAGTTCTATTTCTATTTCTGACAATTATTGTTGACCCCACTTTACCACAAAACGTTCGATGGTTTTAAGCAATTTAGGCATCCAAATGAATGCCAATGATGTCGATGTGACACGGCCGAGGAACGTGTAAAATGGATCCGTAATATTTGAATGGGAAACATTCTTATTCTGCACCACATTCACCATCCAATTGCTTTATGATATGACGAAAGGTAACTATAAATAGTGTAATCAATATTTTGTTATACTACATGATAATGTCATAATGTGATGGGCGATGTATATAAAATCATTTGTTTTTCCTTAAGTTCCTAGAAATCGGTTATACTTGACAACGCTGTTAAAAATGCGGTGGCACGTGTGAAGAGATCGATATAATGAGGGTTTTTTGCTCGGGTTTTTTTGTCTCATATTTCGATGTTACAAACTATACTTATTTACCCATTTATTATAATAAAAAATAATCAAGTCTAAAAATTTCGCTTACGTACTTTAATTTACGAGCTGCATAAGAAAAAACTGTTTACTACTCTGTACAGCTTTAAAGTTGGCAGTTGCGTCATAGATATAAACCATGCGAATCAAATCAGTATTGCACTAGTGAAATGTGTGTTGAAACAACTCGCCGTAATGTAACGCAAACTTTACCCGTTCCCCCGATGAGAAACGTTAACATAATACACAACCTACAATTTGAATGTTACAATCATGAAGACTTGTGAGAGAGGACTAAGCGTGGTTTAAGCAAGCAATGGGAGGTTTTCCGTCGGCAAAATGGCAGCTTAGCGCGGGTGCCCATAAGTGCACTGAAAGTGAAGAAAAAGTGAATTCATCTGAAATATAAACAAATTCTGTCAGTTTTAAAACGGTGCAAGACTGCTGCGGGCCGGCAAGTAAGGCGCTAGTCAAAAAAAATGGGAGGTTTTCGGTCGGCAAATGGCAGCTTAGTGCGCGTGCCAATAAGTGCACTGAAAGTGAAAAAAAGTCAACGTTAGGTATTACGAAAATGGGTGGATAATCCCCAAGAGGCCATCACTTATGGAAGTATAACCTAAAAGGCTTGTCATAAAACCCCGATCTCGGAGAACGTGTGTAGAACAGACTTGTCTATGCCTGGGAATTAAAAAAAACCTTGCCGTGCTACTTATCATTATCTTGGTTTACAAGATTTTGGTTTTATTATTCAATTTGGCTATGATAATAAAATGTGAAAATCAAAACTAGGCCCCTTGCGAGCCTTGGGCATTGCTTCGTCCCGATATATGATAGCGCTACACCACTGTTGAGTTGCTATTAATTAAATTGTGTTTTGTGAGTTTTTGATGACTAATATTAAAAATATTAATAATAAGTATTAAACGTAATGGATAATGCAATTAACAACCTGGAAATAAGCACTTGTCACTTTGTCCATTGTAAATCGTGTTCACTAAGCATAGGCACCACTGCATAGGGACCAAAATTTTCTATAGGCGAAAACAAGAAAATGTTTTTTTTTTGGGAATTTATCGTAATTTATGTGTGGAATTTTCTGTTGTAATTAATTCATTTTTGAAAAAGAGTGAGATAAGAAATACCAATGCATTAATAAAGTTGTTAACTCACTCAAAATGACTTAAGTGACCATTATTTTACGTCGTAGATAAAATTTGTTCCATTGTCCTCTCCTCCCTATTCCCTATTCAATTATTTACGTAAAATATTTTTCTTTTAATTAGTTCTATTTAATGAGTTAAATTAATAAGAAGTTTAGCACTGACGTCGGCGACGACGACGTACGTTTCGCCTACCAAGTTCATCCGCATACGATTAAAACTGATAAGTTTTAATACAAAACTAATTTTAAAAACTAATTTTCGCCAAGCAAGTTGGCATCATCCGGAGATGATTAAAACTGACAATTAAAATTTCCAATACAAATTGAATCTTATCAGTTTTAATCTTCTATGGATGATGCCAACTTGATTAACGAAACGCGCGTCAAGCTAAATGTTTTGTTATCCGTGGAAATTGGAAATGCAGTCGTCGTCATCAGTGGTCAGTGCAAACCCTCTCTGGGAACATAAGTATCCAAACAGCATTGTATAACGTGCAAATTTTCGGCACAGAAGTCGATATAAATAGTAACGTGCATGAAATAATTGAAAATAAACATCTCCTTTTATTTCCCACTATACTTTAGATTTACTTTGGAACCCCAGTTCAAGTTCAAAGTTCGATACATTTGTAATAACCGGTTTCAGAAAAATATCTACCTACCTATTCTGATAATATTGAAAATTGAATCAATAAAAACATTTTTTACTTGAGTCAATGAATAACATGATCCACGAATTACGTGAATTATATATATATATATATATATATATATATATATATATATATATATATATATATATATATATATATATATATATATATATATATATATATATATATATATATATATATATATATATATATATATATATATATATATATATATATATATATATATATATATATATATATAATATATATATATATATATATATATATATATATATATATATATATATATATATATATATATATATATTATATATATATATATATATATATATATATATATATATATATATATATATATATGTATATATATATATATATATATATATATATATATATATATATATATATATATATATATATATATATATATATATATATATATATATATATATATATATATATATATATATATAATATATATATATATATATATATATATATATATATATATATATATATATATATATATATATATATATATATATATTATATATATATATATATATATATATATATATATATATATATATATATATATACATATATATATAATATATATATATATATATATATATATATATATATATATATATATATATATATATATATATATATATATATATATACATATATATATATATATATATATATATATATATATATATATATATATATATATATATATATATATATATATATATATATATATATATATTATATATATATATATATATATATATATATATATATATATATATATATATATATATATATATATATATATATTTGAAAATTTATTATTATTCCTTCACGATTTATCTGATTTAATAACAAAAAAGTGTAAATATGGGATACTAACAAACTTGACAACACGATGGTAAGGTTTTTATAAAAACATCCATATTATTACCTAACACAATGCGAATAAATAAATAAATAATTTGAAATTTACATAAACTCTCGAATATACCGGTACAGATAGGTACATTAAGATATATTACGAGTAGACAAATTTTATAGGAACATTATTTATATGGTTATTTCGATGCATTGTATCTAAAAACTCAAAACAATACCCAATTTCAATTAAAAATTATTTCGTTTCAGATCTATCCGAATTTAACATGAACAGTTTTATTTATACTCAGTTTTCTAATTTGAATTTATAGTGGAGTGGATCTGGAGAAGTAATACACGAAAACATTTTGATCAATTGTTCGTGATGAACGATCAATTAAAAGCATGGTAGAATCGTTTTTATATGCATTAACAACGGCTGCTTTTGACTTTACAAAAAAAAGTTGTATCAAAAATGAAGAGTAGGTACGACAAAACACACACGCTTATTTAAAGCCGAGCGAAATGATAATTAGTTCGCGAGATGTCGGTAGTCGTATTTGCGAAAATAGGAAAAATCATTTTTTTTGTAAGAGCTATTATGAACGAAATCCGTGGCCATAGGCTAAGGGTGATGGAATAATTAGGAGAGGGGGAGATGGAGACGGGAGACGGAAACTGCTAATAAGTCTAATAAAAGTATCAGTCTAATAAAACTAATCAGTTTTAATCGTTTAAATATGTTAAAAAATTTCTTGTCTATCTTGTCTAAATAAATCTATTTTGAAACTCGCTGAAAGTAAAAAAATCCAATTTTGACAACCCATATCTCAGAAACGGGAATGATTTGGACCCATGAAAATATACTGTTGGACGTCGGACCTTGTAATCAGGACGTCGAGAACGGTACCATATCAAATGATCAAATAATTTTACCGATAGCCATTTTGCATAAGAAATATGCGGGGAATAAAGAAATATGCGGGGAATAAAGGAATAAGAAATATGCTGAATCCAATTCTTGAAAGGCTCGTCTCATTCTATTGTCATGGTCCTCCTTTGTACTCACAAGTGTCATATGCAATTTCTGTGATCTTGCCCCTATAGATATAAATCTAGGGGAGTTAGATCCGGAGACCGAGGTGGTCAACTCCAAGGACACTGATGTGTTATCCTCCGGTCTTCAAACATATCAGTCAGTTCTCTATGCATGTGCTCTATGCAGTTCTCTATGCATGTACGCTATGTGAACAATGAGCAGGAGCTCCATCCAACGGATATATAAGATAATTACTCGTAGTTTCAAGTCTTCTAAATTTCTTCACGTTCATTGGAGGTAAATTTGGATTAAGTACGATAGGTTTACTAGGCGATAGACGATAGGTTCATGCTATTATTTTATATCACTGAACGTGGATATGAAACCAATTTAAAATGATCCTCTTTGAATAACTAATATTCTCCATTTTCACAAATTTTGTAATTAAGTGATGTGACAGTTTTGCTATAAACATTACCTGTCACTAGGTATTTTTATTGTTCAACTAGGTTGTGTCATAGGCTCATGGCCTGTTACTATACGCAAGTTTGTAGTAAAAACGATTGTAATAATTAAGAATCCGCTGAAAATAGATATATGAACAAAAACTTCAATACAAAATTTATGATATTTAATTCTCTGTTAAGTCAGTTTTGGTCTAAAATTGACAGAAATATTAATATCTCAAGAATGGTAAGAGATGAAGGTAGACATGGTAAATGAAAGTTAGTCATATTATAATAAAATTGTAAAATGAAAAAATGTAATAATATATGGGGTGTAAATGTAATAATATAAGAGATTTAAAATAATAGCTTCTAAAATAATATTAATTTCTTAATAATTAATATTATTAATAATTAATCTTAATAATTAATCTTAATTAATTAATAATTAATTTTATTAAATAATAATTAAAATTTTAAAAAGAAACAATATTTTTGTTTTTGTTCTTAATAGGACATTTTAAAAAACTTTGAAAGACCCTGTATATAAGGCGAATTTATGTTTCAAATTTTCTTGGCCCATTTTATGTTTTTAATTTATGGTATCTTAAGATTATGGTTCCATATGGATGATTAAAAAGTTACAGAGTCGTATTATAAAAGACCTCAGGCCTGAGGCTTTTTCAATTTATTATTTTTAAAAAAATGGGAAGTCTGGAAATGTTTAATTTTTTAAATTAATGTTTCATTGAAACATTTGTTGTAATTGTAACATTTTTTATGTTTATTTTTGTATTGTTGTTTTATATGTAGCATGTTTACGGATTAATATAGTTTCCTTTCTGTTATAGACATATGCAATGTGAGGATACATTCTTCACATTGCATATCGTCGATAGTAAATACTTGTATATTAGATGTTAATATAAGTAAATGTGTTATTTAATTCAATGGAATTTGAAGATAAGAAACGTCTGAATATGAAACAATAATTAATTACAGATACGTCATTTGCTTAGGGAGGGCAGTGCCCCGCAGCCCTCCCTCACCAGCCGCCGCTGCTGGATGTACAATAATATCGGAAATCATTACTATAGCCAGTAACGTATGGAGAAATTATCGACAAGCGATGTTGAACTATGTTTCATATTTCAATGATAATTAGGTAACTGATCCATCTTACATACTGGTCCACATTACACGTAAAAGTTTTTCACCAGTTAGAGAAAAATATCAGCAAAACCTATGGTATATTTAGATATGTACCTATGGTAGGTATATTTAGAAAACATTAATATCATTAATTGATGGGACGCATTATCTAACGCATTAATAGAATTATTAATTATATATGCGTTCTCCATTTTATTCTAGTCGAGATAGTAATCGCATATATTTTACGGTTTATCATGGTGTATGTATTGTAATAAAAGGAAAACTACTTGCATAAAGATAGCATTATTAGATGAGCAATTGATTCGTAAACAAAGTTCATAACAAACAAATCTGATCATGCTTTCATATATGTCACATGTCTATTTATCATATACACATCATGGTTTTTTATAGCACTTCCATTATCTTATCTTCGTGAAGGTATTTGAATATTTACGAGAATATTTAATACTTACAGAACAGAATAAATAATGTTAATATCCAATTTCTTATTCTACATAAATCTCGAAATTTCTCTAATTTTACATTTATAAATGTATCAAAATGTGTTACAAAATCAAATCCCCTATATAGGTAATTAAATAAAGTAGGGATCTAATTGTACATATATATGTAGATATTGATGGTAGATAAGTGTATAAATGATTGAGTTAATTGATAATTTTTTTTGTTTCTGTTTTTTTAAATACAATTTGATTACAAATTATCAAAACCAATTTTTCCTAAATTAATGTTATACATTTAGAAACCATTGTATCATTATAATTATAGTATTAAAGTTCTTTAAAAAAAGAAAATTTGTTCAGTTCGCAAGTTAATTTACGAAAAGTTAATAATTCTGTATTCCTCGTAGAGAAATACCCATTCTAAGTTTAAAAATAAATAAACATTGATTTTTTAATTATCAGTTAAATGTCTCACTGCTAGAAAACAGTGAAAATATAAAGAAAAATTTGATTTAAAGAGAATTGAAGGGTAGAAAAATAAAACATACCTAAGCGAAGAGAGAAAGTATGATCTCACTGGTAGATTTCAACAATTTCTTAAGGCACGCCATTGAGACACAACTACAATAGCCCGTTCGCGCATTCTGAAACCGCGCGACAGGCAGCCTTTGTGATATTAAGTCTTAGGAGGCGCCTTTAGGTGCGACGGCGGTGGCGTGAGCGAGGGGCACGCGCGGTACTGGATACTGCGACTTTAGTTTATTTTATTATTACTCGATTATTAGCATGTACTGTATTATCGACGCGGTACCTTTCGTTAGATGGCAGTGGTGAACTTCAGAATCACACTTGGTAGTTTTATTTTCAGTTGCAATCTAAGCCTTGTTTGCCTTATAAAAAATCATTGTGAAAGAGTTTTTGATCTGGGTAAGTTAAGAATTTGATTAAGCTGTTCTATTATTCAAAACTAAGCAATTTATAGAAATGTTAATTTTAGAAGCACCTAACATGAAAAGTAGAAAGTTGCCTAATTTCGGATAGCCTAGGTCTCTCAATTTCGGATATCCGAAATGAGGAATCCAAAACGATGGCCCATACATTGTTCAACATGTAGAGTTTGACGATTGAAATGTTTTTATTCAGAATAAAATGCCAAGTAACGGCAACAAGATAAGCAGCGGGACCCTGACCAGATGAAAGTGGCTATTCGTGTCGTCAGATGGAAGGATATGGATTACCTTAAAGCTTCAAAATTGTTTTCTGTTCCAAAAACAACATTACAAGATTATGTCAAGCAAGTCAACAAAACTCCGGCTGAAAATGGCTGACGGGATCTTTTAACCGTCATAGTTCTGAGCCTTAGAAAACCGCAAGGCATCTCAAGATCGAGAATAAAAGGGTTGGTTCATTCCAAAAAATGTTGCTAGGTTCTTCGACAATCTGGAACCAGCTTTGAAAAAAAATACAAACCTGCAAGGGTATACAACGTTGATGAAACTGGCATAACTATTGTGCTATCAAGAATTCTTGTGTTATAACTTTGTATAACTGTTGCTGAGAGAGGAGCATTAGTGACAGTTGTTATGTGTATGAATGCTGCTGGTGGATCATTCCACTATTATTTGTGTTTCCCAGGAAGAACAGAATTGCTAGATGGGGCCCAACCGGGATCGATTGCAGCGTGCCACCCATCACGTTGGATTCAGCAGCACATATTTTCCCAATGATTACAACACTTTATTGCTTATGTAAAACAATCTCGTGGAGGTCCAGTACTGCGTATCCTTGATGGCCACTATAGCCACACAATAAATTTGGATGTAATAGAAGCAGGACGAAAAAACCACGTCAAAATTGTGTGTATCCCACCACATAGTGCGCAGCAAATGCAACTTCTAGATTTAGCACTCATGTCTCCTTTGAAGACATACTATTCGCAACAAATTCAGATGTGGTTGAGGCACAATCCTGGTCGCAACGTAACTACGTTCCAAATTTGTAAACTAATATGCCCTGGGTATCTAAAAAGTACAACTGCAGAGATCTCCGAAAATGGTTTCCGCAAATCTGGGATATATCCATTTAATAGGAATAGGTTTTCTGACCATGACTTTATAATTCAAAGACATAGGGAACTCAGATCAGATCACCTTCAGCAGACACAACACAAGGTAATAACGAAGTACCTAACACCTCCACGAGATCATTCGAAATCAGAAGAAACAGCACAAAACATGTATGAAAGAACACCTCCAAAACAGGCAAGTAAAGCCAA
This sequence comes from Tetropium fuscum, assembly GCA_964058915.1. Classification (NCBI taxonomy): domain Eukaryota; kingdom Metazoa; phylum Arthropoda; class Insecta; order Coleoptera; family Cerambycidae; genus Tetropium; species Tetropium fuscum. The sequence goes on from CAXKVY010010709.1 coordinate 15,185, forward strand.
ATATAAGTTCCTGGGACACTAAAGAAAATTGTCATTAGAGCGGCAGACATTTGTCCAATACCTTCTTGCAGTGGAATATCACAAGCAAATAGGGGAAGAAAACTTCGACAAGGTTTTAGTTGGCTAATAGTAGCCCTTATAAAGATCAACTTGAACAAAGCTTGGGCGAACAGGAACAGAACAGCTTACGACAAAAAATGCATTGAAGGAATATCATGAAGGTAATATCAAAAAGTATTACCATTTACAACATTTTTGGTCAATTTTAAATGTATCCGAAAATTTTCCTATATATAGTTTCTTATGCATTTAGTGAAAAGCTGTTATTTTGACATTACAAACTTTAATTTTATTTATTTGTTTAGATAACTATAATTTTCGGATCCTCATATATTCGATGAGTGCAAAAAAATGTATACCTTAGCATTAAAAACTCAAAAATGTATTTCAAGTACAATTTATAATATTTTTTTTAATTAAACAATCTCAATATCCCTTTAAAAGATGAGAAAGTAAACACGAGTCTCATAAACCGAATGTGTCTTGTATATGAAGTGGAAACGACCTACACAACTTTTGTGATATCACTGACTACACAACGACCATCTTGGTAGCAATCGGTTTGTGCGATCGCATGTTATCTGTGGAAGGTTACTATCATTAATATCAATCAGTATGAATAATTATTGAAGTAACGGAATACTTGTTGTTGAATGGCTAATTTTCAAATTTATAATCGAATTAGGAGATATGGGGAATTATAATTTTTTATAATCTGGTTATCCAATTTTTGTATATAGTCTAATATTGTATGGTTTTTATAATAATTCGGATAGAAAAATATATAGGTACGTATTAGGCACTTTGGAACTAAAATATGACAATTCCATTTTGACTATGCATTGCTTATACATTAAAAACAAAAATGGTAGTAAATATATGAATGATATACCTACAATCCTACAGGGGAAAAATGTACATTTACACATTTACGACACATTTACGCACTCGCAATTTGGGTTGATATTGTTGGGTGTCAAGTTATGCACAAACACAAACAGTGCTTGTGTATAGCGTAAATAATAATAATTTCAACTTAGTTTCAAAATTTCACGGTACTGAATACTCCAAATATCTCTACCCAAGTATTTAGTAGTAAGTAATATTATCTTTTACGAATATTTGATATTGGAGTTATTTATCTGTTGGAGATAATGTCAGACAAAATCGAGGACACTATTATTTAATTTGAATTATAATAGGTTATGGTAATAATAGCTGACATTGAAATAAAATTACACCAATAAAAATAAATAGGTATATAAAATTAGGCATACAATATTCTCACGAGTTTTTGGAGCAAAAGTGATTTTAAATTAATCAGCGGATACTAATGGTTAAACGAAATAACATTTTAGTGTTGTAGAATGCCGAAAAATATATTTCATATTGGCGTTGAATGAAGGACTTAATATGTACTGCCTTACAAGTAATGATACTTATATTAATAGATAGGATAGGATTGATGCATATTACATATTAACATGTGATGCGTCCCCCTAGTTAATCACGTAGGTATATCTTTAAAGTTGTCTAAGTTGAATGAATTGAATTATTTTAATAGGAACTGGTTGATTATTATATCTAATTATTTGAAATGACGTGTAGGTTATAAACTAGATATCAGGAACATTTGATGATTGATGTTGGGACATATTTTCAGAATAGGTCAAAACCTCCGAAAATAAATACCGGATAAGTAAACAAATAACTTCGTCGGTATCAATGAATTGGTAGTAATTTAACTAACTCGGCATTTAATTTTTGATTAACATAATCTGTTTCCTAATTTTTCAATATTATATGCATCCAACTAAAAATGATGCTATCTTTTTTTTGTCAATAGGTACGCACTTTTACATATTACCCACTAGTCATTTAAAAAAATATATTCAAATAAGCGATTACTTACTTTACAGTTAACAAACCGGTTAATATTATTTGAAAAGAATGTTAATCACGTACAGGACTCACCTCTATTATATTCGTAATATGATGGAGCACAACTTGTTGACGAACACATGATGTAATGGCACTTTAAAAAAATTAAAGCTATCCAAAGCTGGAACTAAAATTTAAATCCACTTTATGTTTTAGTAGCACAAAATTATTAACATTATCCCAGGAAGCCATTAATGCCGCATTGTATTAATTATCAATATTTTATCACAGTTTTTCTAGAATTTTTAATTCACTATACAAATTATATATTATATTTATTATATATTATATATATATTTTAAACTGGAGAAGAAGCACTGGGACTAAGGTTTAAAGTTCAAATACGACAATGACAATAGTTTCCTAAGTTAAAACCGGAAAGTGAAATTAACTTTAATTGCACGTCTCATGTTTTACTCTTGAACCTGCAAACAACTCACAGCATAAGATTGCACTATTATTACCAACTTTATTCCCATTGACGAGACCACGTGCTGGCTGTGCTGCTTATATACTTTTACATCACAATTAAAACAAACAAATGAACACCAAAGAGAATACTAGTCTATTAAATGGTCATTACCAAAACATTTATAACTGATACAAACCACGTGAAGTTGTCAATCAGAGATCTATTAACGAGAGCGAGAGATGAATATTAGGTGACCACCTTCGCGGATAGTATACGAATCAACGAATGCTGTGACTTCGCGAACAGGTGAAACAAACCAGCAGCGCAGCCGCTCGCGTACTGTAAGGTATCTTCCTGCCGCGAGGTCATTGTTTACCCATCGTTGTTGATATTGTAGGCTTTAAATTAGGTGTATGTTATCAAGGAAATTAAGACGTACTTAAGTGAATTTACACCCTCGATTATTGACCCCACAAATTTAGTGACTGAGAGGTCGCATTTTTTTATTCAATTACCATAATAGGATATTTAATGTAAATTCATAATCACAAGTACTGGAGTTCCAGCAATATTTAAAAAAAATTGTTCGTTTGATATTTTTCACGACAGAACACATACCTGCAACCACCGATATTGCCATTTGTCGGAGCTGGGAATCGAACAGAGAAGAAGTAGAGTACCAAAACAGATGAGTTTGGGACAGCACGAACAATCATATTCTACGTGTTTAGTTTGATTTCGACATGATTTGTTGCCACTTATTTTGGATCTTTGTGTGACAAGTGGATATTGTGTACCTACCACGAAGTAAGATTACTCTGCGGTATCTACAGATGTGAAATCAAGTATCCGAATTTTAAATCATTATAATATATTTTCCTCGGTATTTTCTGAAAATTATCGTCATATTCCATTAAAATGTGCCACTTTTTTTTTATAATTATTACGTTACAGTCTTGATCAAGTCTAGTTGTAACAGAGATTTATTTTTTTAAATTGACAAAGGTAGTTTGTAACATCGAAATATGAGACAAAAATTTTCCAAGAATACCCACAATTGCCGCAATGGGGGAGATCGGGGCAGTATAACTTTTCTTACAGCATGCTAAAATCGTTTCTATAAAGGCGTTTTTATTCAACAAGTTGTTATGTTTTGATAAAATACTAAGAACTAATCAATTTTAACACAAAACCCAACAAAATAATACACAAAATAAAGAATAACTGTATTACTTCTATTTCAAGAATTATTGTTGACCCCACTTTATCACAAAACGTTCGATGGTATTAGGCAATTTAGACATCCAAATGAATGCCAATGATGCCGATGTGCCACGGCCGAGGAACGTGTAAAATGGATCCGTTACATTTGAATGGATGAAACATTCTTATTCTGCATCACATTCACCATCCAATTGTTTTATGATATGTCGAAAGGTAGATAGTGTGATCAATATATTGTTATACTACATGATAATGTCATAATATGATGGGCGATGTATGTAAAATCATTTGTTTTTGCTTAAATTCCTGGAAATCGGTTATACTTGACAACGCTGTTAAAAATGCCGTAGCAAGTGTGAAGATATCGATATAATTAAGGTTTTTTGCTCGGGTTTTTATGTCTCATATTTCGGTGTTACAAACTATACCTACTTCGAATATTTTTGTTGAAGTACGTACCATATTATTTTTAAACTACACGATGACATAATTTTCTAAATATATTTTCCAGAAAATAAGTGATACAACACACGTTTTTGATGTTTTTATAGTAACGAAAGTAAGACAAATTCCCTACAGCATTATAAAAACAGGGGTTTCTGTTTCAAACAGCAGTATTTACGTTACTTTTATTTATTTGGGTATTATGCCACCTCTGAAAAATAAACAAAAAATTCATACATTCACCTTTGCGCCGGGCAGAAGGTTCAAAGGTTAGTTTTTTAGTATTTTTCCTAGTAAAAAATTCTCACTCTTAAACGCAGACTAATAATAATTAAAGTCACTTTAAAACACGTTTGCGGTTCGGAGTTCGGAAACTTCTCGTTCCTTCGTTCTTCGTTTCCTTTCTCAAAACTATTATGATTTATTTATGGTTGTTTTGGCAACGAAAGCGGGAACGTGCGAATTTAATCGAGAATAAGGATTGAGGTTACCCACAACCTGAAGTAAATAAACCGCATTCGGGCACAGAACTCCATTAGAGACTGTGCGCGTGTACATGTGGCGCGCTCTGTGGCAGAATACGTCCCTATCGTGAGAAGAGCGTGGCTCCACGACACGGCAAATGTTTAAGGTTTACTAACATCTTATCAATTATTTAATTATATAGTTCTCTTGTACGCTCTTGTCTGTAATAATGATGCATAATTTGGAGTCCTCACCATATTACTTATATTAATCAATTAAAATCTGTTGAGGACAACATTTGCAATTATATTCCATTCAAACTTAACATAGACAAAAGTAATTATGTGTATGATTATAGATAATCTAATTGGAATGAGATCCCCCAAAGATGATATGGTTATTTAAAATTTACTAATAAGCTTCTCTATGGTAAAATTAAATGCAACGAGTTACTTTCTTTTTTTGACATAAATGCCAAACTATGCAACTAGATCGACTGAACTACTGGACTCAGTCAATATCGCACACATATCGGGCTTTACTCTCCTGTGAGCGAAATTATAAATGCTGTGAATTTACTGCCATTTAACAATGAACTAAGCTTTTTCCGTTTTTAATTTATAAAAAAAAATCTTTACGTGCTTACTATTTTTGTTACCTATGTTCTGTATATTTATGCATTTGTTATCTTTGTGCATACTTCATAGTATTGTATTTTTATTTTATTGTTATGTATTTATCTCTTAATTGTATCATTTAGGTTATAGGTACGTGTGGTTATACGTGTAGATACAAAATATGTTAAACAAAAAATTAATTAATTTTAATGACAGACAATACTATCAGAGAACATTATAATATGTATATGTTTTACCACCAACCTATCAACATAAATTATTATTGCTCTCGTTTTATTTTAAAATATCTACTTATTAAATCAAAATGTGTTACAAATTAAATCAAAATTTGTCAAATAGATATATAATTTTCACTTTTTTCCAAATCTGAAATAAAAGTTCTCCAATTTTGGTATCAAGGATTCTAACATTTATCGTCTCGATTATCGCCTACGTTTAAGGGTATTTCTTTTAAGGGTTGGAACTGATTGATGGTGGAATTCCATTTAAGATACTTCCATTCCATTTCACACATTTTCCCCTTCATTGGTAATTCTTCTCCATATGGCTTCTTCCATTCACATGGTTTGTCAGTTTATTATAATACGAAATATAATATTAATAACATTAATTACGAAATATGTAATTGATGTTATATGCCTCAATATGTTTGCATCGTTCTGCGCTTCCTGCGGGGCTTTCAAACGATGCACTTGCAATATATCTGCGGTCATTCAACTAAAATAAAGATGATATTTTACATAACCTATATTACTGTAGGACTTAATTTTATTACACAGTGATTTTTCCTGAATATGCAGGGTGGTTAATTAATGTTTGCCCTAACACATTTGCCGTGATTATATTTTCACGCGAATTTTAAGTTTCCTGCACATTGAAATGTTTGATCCGTTCTAGATTTTTACTGGTTTCACTGGTTTACTGGATTTTTACTGGACTTTTGCTGGTTTCAGACAAATAAATATCTTTTTAAAATAAGGTTTTATAATATGGGTTTCCATTTTCTATCAGTTTCACCACTAATTATTAAATTTATAAGCACTATTGAGTCTTGAAAATGATTTATCATTACCGCACCGCACAGCGCTACGGCAATAACACAAAATATATCCTGCCGTTAGGTCAAACTTCAACCGCTAGTGGGTACACTGGCGCTGATGCAAGTTACGCGCATGTTCTCTTATGCTCAATGCAGAACACAATACATTAACTTCGTTACACAATACATAACAATTCGTGAAAACTAACAATAACAACTAACAATAACAGAATACACAACAATACATAACAGCTCGTGAAAAAATGCTAGTAATTGATTTCCGTAACTACCATTTCCGCCAAATAAAAATGGAGAAAATTATTAAAAGAAAACATGTCAAAAAAATGCAGTTTTCAAATTTTCTGACCCATCAAATAACAAAATTCGACGGATCGCCGCATGTTTTATAGGATTAAAGCGCAACTCTTCACGAACAAAATGAGCGCTTATTGGATGCTTTAGCTCTAGCTCCCGAGAAGATATAGCGAACTTAATAGAGCATCTTTTTCTCGAAAATTCGATATATCTCGATAAATAATCAATATTTTTAAATTTGTCAAAAAAGTAATTTCTTAGCTTGCCATGAGCTATATCTACCCTAAGTAACAAGTTTGGGAACGTCATAGTTAAGTACTAGTTAGAAGTTGTAGAGAACCCGATTTTTAGCGGTATTTTCGATATAACTCGAGCACGAAAGATATCGAGTATTATTATAAAAGCATTTTACTAGATTTTTTAAATTATCCTCCTTTAACTTTTAAAGTTCCTCCTTTAACTTTTTTTAATAAGATCTATAGTTTGTCACTTATTTACAAAAAACCGTTTTTGCAACTTTGCGATTTTTTTCAGGTTAGGTTCGGCATTCAGGCTCGAGTTGAAAGAAATAGAAACTCATATTTAAATTTCATTTACTATATGACCATATTTTTTTTATCCAGGTAGGATTTATGGCCACCACTTGTCTAGAATACTTGGACTAGATTACTTGTCTAGATTACTTGGAATATGTTTATTCTAAAGCCTTAGTGTTTATACGTAGGAGAATATTTGCTCACATCAATATGAAAAGATACAGTTTCTAGATTAATGGATTTAAATGTGAAGGAAATTGTTAAATTAAAAGAAAACTGCTGCATGTAGACAATTTACCGTTGAATATTTATTGTTTGAACATTTTTTTAAATTGACTTACCGTTTTTGTTTTCGCTGAAACACTTGTTTTTACAGAAGGGTAGGGGAGTAGTTGACCATATTAGTTAGCAAAATCCTGGCGCGAAATTTGAAATGGGTTCCTAAACACATATCAGCAAATTTGACTGCCATGTATTTCTTATGGGAGATTCAAAAGTGTGATTTTCAGACGGGAATTTCTCGGGTTTTGGGCATTTCTTAGTATTTAAACCTATTATACGTCAAACTTTAAACATATTTCTCTACAGTTCAAGTCCAAATTATTTTTTTAGGCCTATGAGTTAATTAAATAAATATTTTAAGTTAAATTGTCTGTTTTCCATGGACGTAAGTCGCGTATTAGTTTTAACATTTCTTACGCAAGAGCGCCAGGACAGCTGTGAAAGTAAGGTTAGGGGTTGTTATGATATTGTCGGTGGGTTGTTTATTTGTTTATTACTATTTTGGTCAATGTTTACCGATTTTTTACATTAATGATGTAATAATATACCTACTATGTACACTTTTATGAAAGAATAATGGAAAAAATGGGCCCAAATGTGGATCTCTCCATATAAATAATAATCCGGTAAGTACCTACCTAGATACCGGATTATAATTTATATGGACATTTTTGTTATGTAAGGTTTTTCATTAACTAACTAAACAGATACCGCACAGCAAACTTGATGATACTGATGGAAAAGCCTTGGAAAAACAACGGTATTGTGCTTTATATACCTTTCGATCGAATCGATGTTCTGCCCTTATTCCTATCATATGCATACTCTGCTCAGGTAGGGGCAACCAAGAACAAGATACATCAGTTGATGCTGATACTGAATAATGTACTTTTAATAAATTTAATTAGTCATCAAATTGAAAAGATTTTAAGTTAACTTAAACTACATATTCTGGCCTCTAGTAAAAAATCACTTATGGTTTCGAGGTTGATTAGGTAGGTACTCTATTTTCACCCATTTTCTAACCAACACTCAAAATCAATTATTTGCAATCAGAAAAAAACAGATAAGTCTGTGATGAAAACTGCAAAATGTGAAATAGGTAAATCAAAATAAAATGAGATTATAAGTTACCTAGGACACAAATATAATAAAAATTCAGCGATGTTGCCACAAATATTGCCGGTTTTTAAATTAGCACAATGGAATTATAATTTATTATGTAAGAAACTCTTATAAAATATTAAATAAGTTTATCCAAAACCTTACAGTACCTACACAGATACTGTGGTACCTACCTCTCAAGGACCATATGTGAAACCACTTCCTCTCTGAACCATTGGATCAAGAAACAACATCATACAAACATCGCGTTCTAAAATTGGTAATATTTTTATTTTGATAATGTTTAATCAATATTTTAACACTCTCTCAGTCAAATAAAATAGGTATCAAACAATGTATTTATTCAACTTTTTTCACTAAGAGACTTTCTATAATCACGTCTACAACACCCTGAACTTGAGTCCCCATAAGACATCAATACATAATAATTTTTAAACTAGGAACCCGCGCCAATTTGAGATCATAACCTAACTAATATGGTCAATTCAGGTCATCTTTAATGACGTCATACTGAGAAAACATGGGAGGGGTCATCCAGATCCTTTCGCTTCTTATACAGCCAAGTAACTCGTTGGGAAAGAATATAGATTTATAGAAATATAATAGAGATAACAAATACTTGCAACTTGCATACGGAAGTGTAGTGAGCTGCAGGACTATAGCAAGCAGAATATAATTAGAATTTCTCTGCAGATGAGTATGGATGTGGTAGACCTCACATGCAGGACATGCCGTAAGATGAATCCATTAAGTATACAGTAATAATTTAATTCAGTCCAAAGGATATATCTGGATCCAAAACGAGTGATGTATTTATGTAAGTAATGATCAAAAAAAGTTTTTTTCACGGGCATGATTATGTTATTATGATTAACTGCATCATGTATTAACCAAAATGGTAATGTTTTTATTATAATTTTATTCGTGGCAGCAGTTATTCGAAATATAACGTTTCATGGAAGCATATTTATATTAACTGACATTGGGTGGGTTCTTACCTTCCTATTCATGCACGAGGTGACTGCCAATTAAAAGCAAATTTCAAATGGTAGTAATAATAAATGTTAAATGGTGTCACATAATAGCTATTTGATGAATTATTTATTGAGGATACATTTATTAGTTCAGGCGGTTTAGCTATCCATTATTATTAACATTTAATCGAAATTACTCAGTAATGTTAATAAAAATTTTAAACACATTCCTACTGAATTGCATTATTCGTCGACACATTTCCTATGTAACTAATAATATTTTTGCAAATTACCTACATTAAACTCAGTAAATGACATTAGTAATGTCGCTGTCTTCATTCTCTGAAATCTCATAATTTTCTGCATTGTAGCATATGTGACATGGACATGTCATCACCTTCTTCTGGAATGTGAACATGGTGTTTAGGGGGAACATAACATTTGTGTCAAAATTGCTTATATCTGTTATATAATAAAATAACATCATACCTATATTTAAGAATTTTAATGATACATTCAAATTAAGTTATTATAAATTAAAGCTATTACTCGACCTATTATAAATGCAACAATCCTAATATGAGTGCTGTATTTAAACTATGAAATGGAAAAACGTCTAGATTTTTCATTAGAATAATAATATAGATTTTTCATTAGAAAATACTAGAACTAAAATAAAATCACAACATACTTTGGGATTTACAAAATTCATAAATGTATATCATACTAAAGTCAACTACTATAAATATAAATAATAAAATAAAAGCAACATTTTTTTCAAATTCTATCGACTGAACATATTAAAGACTATTAATTCTATTAAATATTAAAGACTATATAATCTATTAATTTCAGAGTCCTGACTTCCTGAGACAATAATATGAGTTTTGTATCCAAACGTCTTATTCTATTTCGCCTATTGTTTTCTATTTTTTTTCTTCATAATAAATACGTATTTTGAAAAATGTTTTCAATACCAACTTGACCAATTGAATATGGTGGTCATTCAGTAGTTCATCAACATACATAGATGGAGATGAAAATGGTATTTTGCATCACCAGAATAAAAATAATTTAAAATAAATATCACCTTGATTATGTACCATAAAAAATTACATAATAAAAATTAATGAAATAATTATTGATTAATTATTGCAGCAATATAAAAAGTTAACTTTTAGTTTCATCTGGCCAAGCCAAACCGTTAAAACTTGTAGGTAACCTTAAAAATACTTACATTACTGACCGATGAAAAGTAACATTTTCCGGACTTAAATGATCCACCCTTTTACAAACTATACAAAAATGCACTATAGTTACACACTTATTGTTCACCTGAATCGCAATATATACAAAGATTCGTAGAATACACTAAACAAAACACAAGTACAAGCTGTGGCGTTGCGGCGACCTCGCAAATTTGTTTCCATTGATTAATAGACATTTTCGTAAAACTCGTGTCAAATGCATCAAACGACGTTGCCGGTGTTGAGATTTATATCTCAAGGCACAGTACATTTTCGGTTGCCTATGGTTTTCACCATATATTATTAACGCAATAAGGCATACAATAGATTACTTTTGCCAAGAAGCTGTTTTAAATAACATTTTAGTATTAGAATGAATCAGATTCGTTGAAATTGTTAAATTATTTGAACATCTCTTACGGTATTCAGAGACTTCAAGTGAATTTCACAGTAACCCTGGCAAACGTGCCGTTTGGGAGAAAAAGACGGACGACAAGTATGGAACGATCTTGGATCGGCCAAAAACGTAAGCAATTCTCTTGTATGAATACGTCTATGGTAATTTATATGTTTTAGAAGCATACCTACCAGTATAAGGTACCAATTTTATTCATGAAATTGTAGGTAGTCTTTATAAATAATATGATGGAACCATGTAGAACATTCTTTTTACATAATCTGAAAGTTTGTTCAGTCGTTTGTAAATGTGTATAAAATTTTATTTATCAGATACCGTCTTCGCCATATGTAGAAAAATGTTAATCAGGGAGCTAGTTAACTGTATATTTCATTATTTTCGCAACGATGACGTCAGAGAAGCAAGCGTGCTACTTAGCCTGTGC
>CAXKVY010010710.1:0-26454 GCA_964058915.1 Tetropium fuscum
CATATAAAATAAACGAACCACTTAGAAGTTGTATAAATTCTTTCATCTTCATTGAGGATCTTCAGAGTGAGTACGATTTGTTTTATTGATCATTTATACTCGAATTTAAAACATTAATACTTCAACACTTTCAGCGACATTTTATGACATTAGTTTTTGACGGATCTGAAATTCACAGGAAAAACAAACCTGTTCTACTATTTATATTGGTTCTATTTGAACATATAATATATAAAAGCATTAGCCATACATTGCTTACGACCAATTTTTTTTCCAAAATGAGGTAGGAGATGCAGTTAGACTGAATACTTAATGATACCTGCAGATGTTAGGAATTTTTTTGCTCAATTTCGATGCATTTGATTTGGACGATATGTGGTTCCGGCAAGACAGTGCCACATGTCATACCCCGCATGAATCTATCGACGAATTGCAGGAGCTCTGATTTAACTCCTTTAGATTACTTTCTCCGGGGCTATTTGAAATCTAAGGTCTATGCAAACAGACCACAAACATTTCATCCATTAATATTGATTATGGAACGCTGCATTCGTTGGATGACGCCTGATTTATTGCACATGTCTCGAAAATTGGGTTCGTCGAATTCGCTCGTTGAATATTTATGTGATGATGTTTTGAATAACAAAAACATAAATGTTAACGTTACTACTACTTAAATGTTACTTAAAAAATAGTATAATAGTATACAAAATTCGGTTGTATCTGAAATAATTTTTATTTTATCTCATTTTAACAAATGATAATTATAATAATTATTATTGTTATTGTTATTATTATTATATTTTTCACTGCATTTATGCCCAGAGAAGACACCAATCAATGAACGAATGAGCGAAACTTGGAAAACTTCAATTTGTTATTGAAAACTAAAACTCTCTTAACCAGAGAAATAATGTAAACCGCAGTAACTGAGGTAGCAAATATAAGATTGGCACGCTTGTCGACATTACGATCTTAAATGAAACGATGTGTCTAGTACAAATCTCTATAAGTTTGTACATGTTGGAGAACTTATTTTATGAGAAAAGAAAAAGCATTATCTGGGACTTTTGAAAGGTCGCTCCAGCAATCACCAAATCGAACGGAAATGCGCGAAAATAGATTTTAAAGTGCATTCTTTGGTCACGAGGAGGATTATTGGATTTATTTACATCGGCTAGATAAAGTTGTCATACCCCTTGTCATATAGTTTAGACTAGAGAATAGCCACCTTTCCGGGAAAAATATAATACTTATAGCACGTTAGTAATCAAAATTGGCAAATTTTTGTACTTGTATTGTAATTTATGATTCTTCTGAAAATGTAAATTATTTAATTATTTTTATTAAACAAAGAATATATTGCCATGACTGTACAATGTATGTACATGAGCACACTCTAGTTTTATAATTTCAACAGTCCTAGATATTTTATTTTACTTTCATTTACGCTATATAATAATTATTATTGAAAACTCTTTATTATGATATTTTAGTCAAATATCTAAAAAGTGCCAAGTACACAGCGTAATGGAACAACTTATCCACTCAATCACAAGGCATGTATAAAAACCTTGGTTTCCAGTAGCATCATTTATCTCGAATGACAAGCAAAAAGTAGAAATATTTTCAAGCTCAACTATGTCGCCATCAATTATTCGTTACGGGATTCTGATATATAACATGATTTTTAACTTTATAATTAAATTACTATAACGCGCGAAACTTTTTGGTGCGCAAAGTATGTTTCACCGCTCCCTCACATTGATTATTTATCTGCACCCATGGCTAATACAAAACGTCCAGCAATCAAGATTTTGCCTATTTTTATATCATGCAAATAACACAAGGTACCATGACAATATATATATATATATATATATATATATATATATATATATATATATATATATATATATATATATATATATATATATATATATATATATATATATATATATATATATATATATATATATATATATATATATATATATATATATATATATATATATATATATATATATATATATATATATATATATATATATATATATATATATATATATATTTATTTATACCGAATAACATATTTTACGATTGAGTTGAATATCCCCATTCCCGACATACAACATGTCGTCGATCACTTGACATGTCTGGATTTAATTTTTTTATAATTCACTTTGCTTTCTCTCTTAATCCAACTCTGTGTGCACGATAGTATGAAATTATACACAATAATATATATTTATCTCTGAACATACCGCCTTCTACCCTAGTCCCTTTGTTCTCTAGTGGACTTTAATGTTATAAATTCGTCTAATTTATGTCCCTCTTGTTACAGTAGGAAATTATAATTATGATGATATAATACACTTCAGATACTAAGAGCATCCCTAGCAACTCTCCACCACAAAACCTTTTTGGTGAACATATAACCGTTATATATACTCGATGGCGTGTTGGGGATATATACACTCTATATGGGCAATAATTACAATTAGTCTTGATCTAGCGAGGACTATAATGATCTATTACCAGGCCTCGAACACACTATAGGTATGATACCGTGGAAAAAGTTGTCGTTCCATATCGCTATAAATAGAAGCAGTTAAGGCGAGATCCATCAGTGCAGATCGGACAAGTTCTGACGAGCGCCAGGAATAAATTGACCGTAAAAATAAATAAATAATAGTAATCAAATATAAATCGTGACTAATTTAATATAAAATACTCAAAAAGAGGTTGGAAGCAATCAGTACAAATGCAGTGGAAAATTATGAGATATAAAATGTTCACAGGTGAGTGAATAAATTATGCTTCGTATATTAACGAATGGTAAATTACAAAGTTTCTTGGAACGCAGTTGATATAATAGTGACAAATATTTTCCAAGTAGGTTTTAACGTACATAATCTCTTCGAGAGATCTTAGAATTTTTTTAGTATCAGCTTACGGCTAAATTTAGTAATAAATATTGCACAGGTTAGCTGCTCACTACGCAAAATAAGATAAAAGAGTATACAGTTTTATTTGTTGGATTTTCGATTCCTGTCACAGAACCGCTGTGATTTCTATACTTCCAAGGATCATGAAAAGACATAGATAGATGTGTTTCTCGTAATTCGAGATGATTTTGGATGAGTTATTTATTTCAAGGAAATAAATACAATTTTATAAATAGAAATATACATAAATATCCAGAAAATTCCAGGACCAGAACTAACTTTATGTTTTAACAACAAATACAAAAAATATTAAAGAGCAATTACTTAAAAGTGCACTACATTATTTTACAAGATTCTCGACGAGAACGAAATATTGTTAAAAAAATTTGAGTATGCAACAGAATAAAACGTAATAAAACACACTTTATCTAGGTCATTTTGTTCTCATGCGGTATTCAATTTATATCCCTCATTTTTTATTTCAACTCAGTTGATGGTTACCTTTAGCCACCGGTGAGACAGCAATAAAGTTGACTAAAGCGGCCCCAGTCCCGTGGCCCATCAGTGTCACTCTCTCGGGATCGCCCCCAAAAGCCGGGAGATTCTCTCGGAGCCAGTGTAGACCAGCTACAAGATCCATTAGCCCGAAATTCCCCTGCGCACTACCTTTGGTGCCAGTCTTAAGAAATCCTGCAAAAACAGAAAGTGTTAGTTAGGTACGAGAGGGACATCGCCCGGATATATAGGTACATATATGTAACATTGTACAATTATAAAACAACACTAATATATAAATATATATATATATATATATATATATATATATATATATATATATATATATATATATATATATATATATATATATATATATATATATATATATATATATATATATATATATATATATATATATATATATATCGAGGGTGTCCTGACAATATGACCTCTCGTCAAATTTAGCTGTTTTGAGTTTTCGCCATTTTCGTCTAACTTAAATATGTCCGCTTTAGCGTATTTATAGTTTTGTTTACTAAATTAATATTGATATATATTTGGTAATTATAGGATTGTAATGTTAAACATATAATGGCAAAGTTAATAAACAATACGGTTGTACAAGTGAAATTTGGAATTGTTTAAGATAGGTCTTATTAGCATAATGTAATTTGTGCTAGATAGGACATATTGTTTTGATATATAAATAAGAAATATTGTTTAGAATAATGTTCAAATTTTAATTCACACACGTAATTTTTACACACGTAATTTTCACATTATATTCTGCTTTTGCTTCTTTTTCAAAAAGTGAATAATATATTATATACTTATTATATACTTGTATAGTCTCAAATATATAAAGATGAAATTCAAACAGTGTGTTAATAATAATTTGTACAGGATCTGTCTGAACTACAATTGTTGTTCAATTGAATGTTCATACATTAAAATTTAAAGCAAGGCTAACATAATGTAAAATACATCTATTTAAATTTGAAATATTATCACTTGACTGTAGCTACTAAATTAGTTTTCTAATTTTGTTCCAGAACAATGTCAAACAGAACAAGAAAAATATTGGAACTAGTTGAACAGCAAAATCAAATTAAAGTTTTTAATGGTAACTGTTTAATAGATGATTCTCATGAAGAAATTTCAATCAATGAGACTGATCCTCTTGATAAGACTGAAAGTACAAATTATGTTATTACAGAGACTGTTTTTGTACCTGAAAATAGCAATGTATTTAAAGACCCTGATACTGGAATGATGTTTGCGAACCTAGAAAACATAGATATTTGTTGCGAAATGTCTGGCGAAACACCAGTTCGGCCACTGATTAACATACAAGAGCTAGATATTGTGTTCCTTGATGACCCCAAGACTGATATAACACTAATGCAAAATGGAATCTAATTTGTTTTTTAATGTTGAAGACATAAATGCAATGCTATTAAAATCCCAGCCCATTTTAACTACAAATGAGAATCAACAAGAACAAAGTGAAGAAAATAGGAATGAACAAGAACAAAGTGAAGAAAATAGGAATGATCAAGACCAAAGTGAAGAAAATAGGAATGATCAAGACCAAAGTGAAGAAAATAAGAATGAACAGGAACAAAGTGAAGAAAATAGGAATGAACAAGAACAAAGTGAAGAAAATAGGAATGATCAAGACCAAAGTGAAGAAAATAAGAATGAACAGGAACAAAGTGAAGAAAATAGGAATGACCAAGCATAAATAGATGACAATAGGAATGAACAAGAACAAAGAGATGAAAATGAAAAGAAATCGGACAATGACGAGGAGGTACAGGCAAGTGACGCTGTTGATTATGAGAACGAAGAGCAGGAAAGCGATGAAGATACAGCTTCTGGAGGAAGAAATGTCCACTGGAAGAAAATAAAGAATCAAAAACTAAGAATGCTAAGAAAACGGTATTTGGGATATACTAGGAAAGGAAACAAAGTTGAACATAACAAGTTTCGAGATGAGCGTAAAATAGGACCTACTTGCAATTCCGCGCTTTGCAAGAAAACAACAAAAAGAAAATGCTCATTATTTAGTAAAGTAAATAATGAGCGTAAAGTGTTTGATTTTTTTTGGTTAAAGATGAAAGGTGGAATCAACGTATTTGTTGCCAGTCATGTTAATAAAAAAGCCACATCTAGGAAATCAACGGAAGGAGACTCTAGAAGAGAAGGAACATTTTGGTACACCTTGCCCCTCAACAATGATAAAATTCCTGTCTGTTTTTGAACACTTTACAGCTGGGATCAAAATGTGTTCAATATTGGGTAAATAGCAGTGAAAATTGTATGGTAGATGGCACGCCAGTTATTTCGGATACAAGACGAAAGGCTTTCAAAATGATTTAATGCACCTTGGCAATTTTTTTTAAGCTTACCAGTTCTTCCTTCTCACTATGCTCGAAGAGATTCTTCGAGGTTGTATTTAGAACCAGTATTTTCCGGAATAACTGATCTAATGAAATTATACCTTGAACAGTGTAAATTGGAAAACCGAAAACCCCTTTCTAGACAGGTATTTGCTAGGAGAATGAAAGAAAATAAGATTTGTATTTATACTCCAAAAAAAGACAAATGTGACATCTGCGTCTCATATGAAATGGATAATTTGGATGAAATGGAATGGAAAGTACACTACCACAAAAAGGAAAGGGCAAGAGAAGAAAAAACAATCGATAAGATACACGCGACTGAAGGAACCTGCATTGTAATAACCATTGTAATAATACAATTGTAATAATAAAAAATTGATTTCATATTTAGATTCAGAGCCCCAAATATAGCTAAAATCAGTTCTAAAATCCTAGGCAACAATTTTTGTTGTAGGCCTATGCCAGTCCGTAATTTTAAATGTCACAACAAAGCAAAGTTTCACGAAATATTCAAATCCTTATAATAAAATTATAAGGATTTGAATAATAAAATTTAATGAGGTTACTTTCATGACCGTAAATGACAGATATATATTATGTGCTCTGTTCCTCCATATTCGTTCACTTTGAAATTACCTTTCAATGCAGAAATAATGCTATAGATTTGGAACAGGTGTAATCGAAGTCCTTTGAGTTCCAAATCCTCCTACGACAAATTGTACATTTTAAGATATACAAGGCATGTGCAGTTCCATGTCTGATAGAGCTTTGTTCAGTTTTAACAAGTTTTTTGTGTCTTATTCGCAAAGACTCTCGGAGAAGTTCTCGTAAATAGATTTTAAATTTTGTTTGTTTGATGCAATGGCTGAAAACTTTACTCCCTTCCAGGATAAATATAAAGCAGCTAGCTCTGAGGTTAACCTAACACACTACACAGGAAAAGTCTATTAAGTTTCCTTATTGAGAAAGCTCTGCAAAGACCCTTGAGAGAAAACGTGGCATATAAAGTGTCAAGTTGAAAGGCGCACAGAAGACCGCATACTTTTTATTAATTATGTCAAGTATGATCTTTGATGTTAACTAGTTATTTGTTCATATTTTTAACATTTTTTTTTTGTCAATGTTCTTATGTTAGCTGTCACTTGAAAAACAAATTACACAGTTCTATATACATGTCTCAAACAATAACATAATTTAAACAATATTTTTTTTTTGTTATTATTGTATTATTTTTTTATTTTGAATTAAATTACAATTTTAATATTTTTATATAAATGCATTTTTGCAAAGAATAATTATTAAATCAAATATTTTTCGTGATTGTTCACAAATGAATATTAATTGGAGAAAATACGCAACTAACACAGTTACAAATCTTAAATTAAGCTAGCCTTTTTCTCCTTCGTTTATTTCAATCTGGTTCATTAATTAACACATTCTGCCAAGATAATATAAGTTGGCTATGATTACACCAGGAAGAGACAGTTAATGACATCATTGAGTCAAGTATCTCCTTTACATCTCCCCTTCAAAAGGGTCCTAATTGCAACCAAAGGAATTGGCAGGCGCTGCTTCATATATTTGCATATTTAACTCAGCCAATTCAGCGGTTAATTATTTAAATACATATTATATCGCCTGAATCGTGGACATGAATAAAATAGAGATTTTCTTGATATTTACAACTCATAAGACAATCATGCTTATTTACTAGGCACAGTATGTAGGTAGCTATTGAGTATTTCCTTCCAATAACTGATGTAGTGCTTTATAAGTAATGTAGGCCAGTAACCCTAACGATAGTAGTAGAACTATTATATTTATTTGTGGGTCCTTGGTGCAATGGGCCCTTCGGTGTTTACAAAGTCGGGTTTCATGAAATATGTCTGCTAACTTGTCTGCGAGTCTCCCTCACAGTACAGTTTATTGCAATTGTTAATTTGTACAAAATACTTGACGTAAGCGCCTCATTAAGGTACGAGAATGTGTTACGAATAGTCAAATAGTTTGGTCACTATGACAAAAGTTACTTAATAGGTATTGGTATTAAATAAACTCGTAATATTCTGGGTTAAGGTCTAGGTCAGAACAGATTTTCTTTGCATTTCTTAATAAAATAATAGGTATAAAAATTATATATAACTCGAGAAAATGTTATAATAATTTCTAATTTATTAGCGCTCACTCGTCCTGAATGGATACCCTACAAAATGAACAGGTACCTAACACAAGCATTTTTACAAGCTCATGTAAACATAGTTTCATTTTATAATAGGTTAATCACAATCGTTAATGCGGTAATCACCTTTGCAATAAATTACGGAAATATTTTATCCTCGGTTATAATCAAAGTTGGAACAATAGCATTGCATTTTTTATATTTTGTATGTGTACCTATCTATCTCCAAACGTCCTATTATTTTGCTTTGCCCTGCTCTAGTTTCCATTGAATACAAGCCTTTTATTTCATTTTATTCAAACCCTATAGTAACTATAACTTCACTATTTGTTCACAAAAGACTTTGCACAATGAAAGTTATCCGCTAATAAGTCACTGAGCATCCCACTTCTGATGTAAGTTACTTTAATTCTCACTTAATACAACACTAGGAAGACTGCCTTAGCACCCGATCGTATACAATGCTAATAACATAATGCCTAATTATATAATTATAACCATATTTCAGATTTAATTTGTTTTTACGCCTAAAAGACACACTGATATGATTCTTATGTCAGAACATTATAGAATTGAATATTTTTAATATGTGTATAATATATTTGATACTAATTAATGTAATATGATAATTACCAATAATGTCCTATATAGCAGTTACTCAAAATCTACATCAGTGTTGATACCTTCTAGGATACAGAATAGCAGTCATTTTGTATCTTAATTAATTATTGACAAATTTAGTAGTACTGGAACGGGCCTTGTCATAATTACTTTCATTTCGGAACAATAAATAATATTTTATAAACTTTCCATAGCTTCACGATAATATAGGTCTTGATGACTGTGAATAGCAGTACGGTGTAGATCCTGCTGTAAGAAGTTTTGCCTTCACCCGAGCTTCTGGAAGTAAAGCTATTCGTAATGAAGAACTTTGTGCATTATCCACCGGTTGTAGATTATCGACCCTCTCTGAGCAGTCAATTTCGGCTTCCGAAAGTATCTAAACCCTTGTTATCTTAAAATAGAAGTTTGTTCGTCTAAATTTAAATGTTTGTTGGTCGATGTTTATTCGCAATATTGGATGCCCTCAGCGGCACACATTTGCAGTATTAACATTACTTTCTCTATACTGTATTTGGAAATGAAAGGTAGTAATGAAAGCTTACAATCAATTAATGCAATCAATAAATGTAGTTCGGATGCATATAAGTAATTTCTAAAAATCGTAGGAAGTTAATAAGAATTTCAAATTCACTACCTGTTTATGGAAATTGTATACTTGCTCTAGTTGAATCCTTGTCATCAAATGCATTTCAGAGCTCTCTCATTACTAGTCGGCATCTATTTGCTGCGATGAATTTAATTTTATAACTTGATTTAGGGGTCTTTGCGTTGTGTGTAGTGTTTTGGAACTATTTTGAATTATTATAACATGTAAAAGTCATTTGGACTGAGATAAGGAGATCTAGAAGGCCATTCTATCGCCCGTGTCTTCCTAACCAATATACACATTCAAAGGCAAGATGAAACATATATGTAGTTTTATTATAATTTTAATGATTGAAAAAAGAAATGCATAAAATGTTCAATATTCAACAAATGTTCAATGATTTTCAAAAATATAGTACTCAACAATAACTAGTAATCATAATTAATAAATGTCAGAAATTGTTAATTTTTTTTTAACCAAGAATAAGACAAATATATATACTAACCTTTTATAATATCTGTTATATCTTACCACAAATAGACATTATCTTACGGCTAAAACAAATTATTTGAGAAATATACATTAAAAAAAAACAACAATTTGTTTGTTTTTCTTTTAGTTTCTAACCGTTAACAATAATAGAGTGATATCTGTAAATGTAATTTAGGAAGGTATTAAATCTAAAAACTTCTATGATCTATATATTCAACCCGTCATACACATTGATGATTTCCTGATCACCTATTAAATTTCTTAATCTATGAAATATTTGAACAGCTGTGATGCCTCTGTTGAGATAATATGATGAAACAAATTAATTCTAAGTTAAATATGGCCGTTATGAAACATTTCATTTTCAATGTTATTGATTTTTATTGTTTTTTTTTCGCTATAGGGATATTATAGTCTCCAGGATTTATCAACGGTAAGTGCTTATCTACTTGGATTCATTCTCTATTTGAATTATTGCTAGTAATGTAAGAAAGTTTATAGGTAGGTACCTGATTTGTGTCTACTTGGAATTATAGTAACTTCCTCTCCTTTTTTAGGAAGTCTTATGGGATGCCTGGATCCCTGGATCGATGCTGCCGCTTAAATATTTGATTTACCATTAATACTGGTAACTACTTGGCTAATTATTGTTTTCATAGTCTCTATAACCTCTTTACGTCCTATTGAGTAAGTATTTATCTTCATTTACAAATTTTACATTAATATTTTCTTATAAATTTGTCCCAAATCAAATCCACGTCTTTACCAATTCCTCATATTCTAGTTACTAATCAATAACTTGTTTAAAACAATACTTTTTTTGATTCTTGTGTACTAGATATTTTTACACTCTGTTTGTGGTGTTTCCCTATTCTTTAATGTTTATTGCACTACTACTATAAGTTTATTGTCGCACTTTCACTGCTAGTTCACTTCTTAACCTATTAGTTTAAATAAATGTCTTTTACATAATTGAACTGTGTACTACCTATATATAATATTTATTCGTGTTACAATTGATTTATTTAATATCTAATTTTATATTTCTTATTGTCTAGCTGTTGTCTCACCTCGACTTTTGTGACAGCTCATGTCATTGAATCGTCAGGAATATAAAATATTTATAATAATTACACTTATTTATTTTATTTCCTTACGTGATTATATTTTAGAATATATTCATATTGTACATGTTTTACTTCAGTGTTACTCTATATCTATAGTATTTCGCTACCTTGTATTTGTTAACTACGAACAGCAGTAAGACTTTTTATTTTCCTTTTAGTGTATATATATATATATATATATATATATATATATATATATATATATATATATATATATATATATATATATATATATATATATATATATATATATATATATATATATATATATATATATATATATATATATATATATATATATATATATATATATATATATATATATATATATATATATATATATATATATATATATATATATATATATATATATATATATATATATATATATATATATATATATATACTTATATATATATATATATATATATATATATATATATATATATATATATATATATATATATATATATATATATATATATATATATATATATATATATATATATTTGTATATATATATATATATATGTATCGTCCAATTTGATTAAAACCCCAGCGGTTACAACATTGTCGCGGTTTAACTTTGATATATTTAATGGAATTATTGAATTCACCTCCTTCAACTACCGAAATTAATTTTATGATAATGGTACTTATCCTAAATATCATCCATTAGAATAAATTGCTCACAACTACTATATGCTTTTAAAGAGCGGATGAGCGATTAAAATAGTTTGCGAGCAGAGCACACTTCAAACTATTGACACGGAAATGGGTTTTCAAATTCAACTACCTCCGGGAAGGCACTCATAGCACACTATTACCGGCATATTTATTCAATCGAAAACAGCGAGAAATATTTCTTTTAAAAATCTCATGTGCTAGCTCATGTCGAATGGTAATAATAAGTATGATCCCGGAATACAAAATTTGGCACTCAATTATAATGTAAAAAAAAATGTACCATTAAAAAAATGTCGATGACGTCATAACGCGGAGATATGGAGGGAAAAGACCATGAACATTATCCGGTAATATTCAATTTAAAAATATAAAATTTATTTGTCCGATTTATTTTTGGAAAACTCAAGGAAATGAAAGGTTTTTTCCAAATTTTGACACGCAATGTATATATATATATATATATATATATATATATATATATATATATATATATATATATATATATATATATATATATATATATATATATATATATATATATATATATATATATATATATATATATATATATATATATATATATATATATATATATATATATATATATATATATATATATATATATATATATCTATTAACTAACATCGAAAAACAATACTGCACTAGATGTAAGTTTCGCGTGAGCGGTTTTATTGAAAACTTTTCTTTAATTTACGTGAATTTAATTATGTATATCTGTTTCAACCCAGATGTAACTTAAACATTGTGCAAGTATGGTCGGAAAATTTAGGATTAATAGTTCATAAATTTAAAAAATCGATCAGACCCCCGCAAATAACTGGAAGTAGGATAAGGGTGGAAAAAATCGGTTTTTAGGGGTAAGACATGACTTTTGACGATTTTAGGCAAAACTATACCTCTTTTCGAAAAAGTTAAGTATAAGGTTGTAGATAATTGAAATATGTACTAATTTTATTTTAACCATTTTACACAGTACCTAACCTCAATCTATTGAGAAAAACACCATAAAACATTTTTATCTCCCAGAAAAATTATTCGATTTTAATGCCGTTTGGTGAAAATGTACATTTTTATGTCTAGAATTAGCTTCAATTTCTTTAAGCTAAATACAATTTTTTTTATTCAAATTTAATTGGAAAAAGGTCTAATTTTCAATAAAAAAAATCACAGATTTCGCAATCCTTGCAACTATCGGAGACATTGGAAATGATAACAAAATATATGAAACATAATATACCGATCCTTTTGCGTTGTTTCGAATACGTCAAATACTATGGTGCGCATGCATGCTTGTGGCAATTTCCAGATTGGCTTTAGCATGCTTATGTTTATTAAGTGTTTATTACGTGTTAATTAGTAATGTTTAGCGTACGATTGGGTCCCTAGCATTTTATAAATTTAGAATAACACGTTAGTTAATAATTTAATATAATGTTGAGTATGGATACTGTCATACAATACCAGAAGAATGCGCAGAACTTACTACGCACCGAGTTATTGTCTCATTCAATACAAGTTGCGTTGTATTTATCTTACTCGCTTGCTCTAACTGGATAGGTCTATTAACTGTTATTATACACACAAGGTATAATATAAACATATAAACATAAATATAAACATAATTTTTTAGAATTCTATTTTTGAAAACTTAAGTATTACTAATATAATACACATCTCAATTTACGAGTGAGGTATGTAGTAAGAAATAATAAACATAATTTTTAAATAACCAACTATGTATTGGATTAGCAGTTAAACTTTAAAAAAAATCACAATCTTGGATATTACGCAAGTATCACAGGCGTATTGAAAATACCAGACACAACTGGTAAAATTTTCTCAAGTGAATTGAATAAAAATAAAAAGCAAATGTGTTACCATTTTTTTGTTCACTTAACCCTGAAGGTCTTGTCGTTTTAAACGGATTATCTTGCATGGGGTGGTCAAAAATTACAGTCTCATTTTTTTTTGTTTTCGAATGAATTCTATTCTTTAAAAAAGTTTTTGTTTGCCTAAAAATAGAGATGGCTTTGTCAAAAATTGTGTTGTATATACAGGGTGGTTAAGTTAAGAACTACAAAATATTAAAATTTGGTAAGAGTAAACTTTGTGATTTTTGATCACCCCGTATAAAAACATAATTGTGCAAAATCATCATTAGTTTTTTTATACCTTTAACTTTACTCTTACTGAATTTTAAGATGTAATTTTTGACGAATTTTTATAAGTTCATCCTAATAAATTCGATTATATAGCTGCACTGCTGCATAGCTGCTAGCTCTCCCAATATAGCTGCACTGAATACTCCCCACTCCCCACTCCCCAGTAGAAGGCCGAACGCTGCGATATCTATACTCGTATGTATGGCGTCACTCGTCTTTTGGCCTTGAACGAAAACTTCTAACTTGGCCCCCATATAAAAACATAAACATTTCAAATGTTAAAAGTTGACTAACTGATTTTTATTGATGGAAATTCCACGAAGGAATTTTTTTCGTTCAAACATCAACTTTAAGATAGTGTAAGAAAATCAGACTCTTACTGTGGAAAAACATTGTCAAAAATTAGAAAAACCAAAACAAAGATCTTTTCGTGATCAATTTTCCGTAAATCTCACGAATTTTTCATTGTTTATTGAAATGAAATGTTGAGAGTGATGAAATTGGTAATTACAATGTAATATCAAATAACGGAATTTTGATTAACCGTTTATGTTTCGGGTTGTTGAAAAATAAATTGTTTAAACAATAATTTTAAAAATAAACATACTAAGAATTACCGTTTTTGTGCATGAATTTTCTTTGTACGCTTCATGAATAAAAAGAAATTAAAAATAAATTTAATAAAGAAAAATATTTTAAAAATCTTTCAATTATCTACATTACATTGTTGTTACATTTCACCTCAAAAAACACCCATTTTTCCACACACCCCTATTTCCGGTTATTATTTGTTGAGGTCCAACGATTTTTTCAATTTACATATATATTTTTCCGATGGCACCTACCATTAATTCCAAATTTTCCGTCCATCCGTACTGTTATGAATTTTGTAGATTTTTGGCTTTTGAAAACCGGTTCGGCACTAGGCGCAAATATGCACAAGAAGAGTAAGGTGACTGAATGGGACCGCCTAGCCGCTTATACTTGACCGGTAAGATTTTCAAGGTTATGCTGGGCGGGCGTTGGTGGCACTTGGATGGGTGACCTAGGCAGGCTTGGGCCCGGACTGTGGCGTCTGTCCGCGACCTGGGAACACATCTGCCGCGGACGCGTGGTCCCAGATAAATGGTAATGAGGACCAGAGCAATTAATCTCGGTAACTCAGAACCATACTATCATACATACAAATTACATATACATACATATGCACAAGTAATATATTTAATGAGTATTTTATTTATATTATAGTTCTTATATTCAGATATCGCTATAAAATAAATTAGGTGGGTACCTAAAATTCCATCAGTTAGCAGGCTATTGACCACCCGTTATTGCAGTTCAGTAAATTTTTAAACCATTTATAAACAACGCTACAAGCAGCACTTGATGATTCGTGCCCTGTGGTCAGTAAACCATGCAGATGTTTTAAAAATTGGGCCAACAAAGTGCGTACGTATTAAAATCCTGTACTGCTCCTCTTTTTATTGTCCATTGAAAGCACTTTTTTCTGAAGAGTAATGAATGACAGTATTCATGAATGTGATGGATGTGCTTGTTTTTCGGAAGTTTTATTATTTTCATTATCCTGCTTGACGTCACTGTTGGAGCAAAGAAATAATTTATTTTCCGAGCGGCAGCTATCACTGAACCAAGGCAGTCGTGGTAAAATATGTCGCATCCAGTTATGTATTCGAATTTAAGCACAACGAGATATAGCAATTACGCATAAGTGAGGGTCTCATTCCTAGAATATAACGAGAACTGGGTTAAACGAATATTTATTTGAAATGGGTTATTTATTGTTGAAAGTTGGTTGGTTGGTTGGATTAATACACCAAATATATAACAAAAATATTCATTGGGTGTTATATATTGTACAGGTGTGAGATAAATGTACTGCATAAAAATAAATCGAAATATAATAAGAATCATCATCATTGGCAATAAAATCAAATGGCCAAGCCTGATGTCACTGATGCGTTGATAATATCACCAACCTTTACGATATGTTTGTCGTTTTTGAAAGATATATGCGTTTAAATTGATGGATAATAAAAAACAATAGTTTTGAAACTATTTTTTTAAAACTTGGGAAATTCATCTACTTTCATTTCGGAATGTAGACGAAACTTCTAGGTCAAATTTACAAGAGATCATTGAAGGGCATAAGGAACCTAGAGCAAGTGCAAATCAGAAAGTGGTTGCTGGTTTTACGTTTTATTCCAGCTCATTACGGTTCCCGATGAATGCCTCAATGTTAATGGGTTTTGCTAAATCAACCTCAGAATGAGAATTTAATTAAGGAATTTCCTTCAACAGAAGCAACATTGCGGGAAATAATCCTCCTCAAGACTGTTGTAGATGCTGTTCTGTAGTTCCAACTTTGCTCGATTCTAAGTCTAAAGCTAAGGTCCGTCGTCCTTCGTTCATTGTCTATAGTATGTTGTTTATCTCAGCCTATTTAAACCATATGCAAAACAAGTTTAAATATTGAATTTGAACAAAATGATGCAGAAGCTGAAACTGGATCAAAAGACGATATTCAATTACCCGCATGAATTAATTTCCGGGGAAAATTATGATGATGAGACAGCCAAGATGGAAAGCTTTACCACCGAACATAGAAAAGACCTCTCCATTAATTTTGTGTCTCTTATCAAGGATGGTAAAATTATTAT
Source organism: Tetropium fuscum (assembly GCA_964058915.1). Taxonomy (NCBI): domain Eukaryota; kingdom Metazoa; phylum Arthropoda; class Insecta; order Coleoptera; family Cerambycidae; genus Tetropium; species Tetropium fuscum. The sequence continues at coordinate 16,408 of CAXKVY010010710.1, forward strand.
TACCAACTTTTCTAAAATATATTGAAAATTAGTGGTGGAAATCTCACCCCTCATTGCTATATTTTAATATCTCAATTAGGTTATTAATACAGTAAATACATAATACAATAATCACTGTTATTAATGTACTAGTTAGTTAAATAGTTATTAATAGCCTAAGAATTGCTATAAAGCAATTGGATGCCATTAATTAAAATGAAATGATCTTTAGGATGGATGCTTAACAACTTTTTTAACCTTAGCGAGGAAAAACCTTCTTAGTACAAGCACATGTATTTCATCAGATTTTCGACTAGGTACTACCATAAGCGTGATATTTTATAAACAAAACTTCACAGGCATATTTTCAATTTGGCGACGTGGTAGAATTAATATCTGTAGTACAACGCGACTGGGTTATATGATATAACATATTGGTACATAATAACTATAAAAGTTACATAATATAGTAATTACATTGGTTGACGTTTGGTGATTGTTGAAAATTTGGAAATTAGAATTTTCCTTACTCCATGCTTATTATTAAACTCACGTTAAAATAAAGAGGGCAAAGACGGTCATAAATTATCGAAGGTAGTAAGACGGTATTGTTTATACCTGCTTTCATAAAATGCAAATAACTAACTATCGATTTAAAGTACAATACAGCCCTAGACATATCTAGGTACACTTGGCTAATGCTATAAATATAAGGGGTGAGGAAGCTGTGACACTTGTCACAGCTGTGAATTAAGGCGGCTACTGCAATACCGTTAATGTATCGAAATGAATACGGAATAGTAGGTATACTTGTTTAACGATTTATAACCGATTTCATTTTCTTAGTTTGACGTGAGTTTAATGATATTCTATATAGTTCATTATAGGCTTACATTCACCCTCCATACTGATGAGAAATATGACATTCACATCTACTACACAAGTGTCTTGTCAAGTTTGGTATCAGATGTATAAGCGTTCACAAGAATTATCCCTTTGATAAATCACCTTTAACATATTCGATCGTTTGCGGTAATTGAATAGGCTTTCCTAAGTAAAAGCCAAATGAAATACCTATGTAGGTACGTCTTACAGTACATATTTCAAGTAAAGAAAGCGCAGATTCCACAAAGAATAAAAAAGAGTCTGAAAATTGGGATAACAAATATTTTGGGTGCAAATATAATGAATGATGATATTTTTTTAAAACAAGATGAAATTGGACAAGCACTGAAAAAAAAACATATACATCGAAGCTTAAGCAGTGTCGGAAAAGATTAAGAAGAAAAAGACGAAGAGTATTGACGCTGGACGCAGATAAGCTGGAAAATAATATCTCGAAACCCAAAGCAAAATAATTTATGTGGGAAAATTCCGATTGAATTGCGACAAAAGTCCAAAGTTCCTAACTAAATCATTAAGTTCTGACTGCGAGAATTCCTAGGCCTGATTATAAACTGATGGAAACAAAAATTGTGGAAACAAAACTGATGGAAATAAAAAACGTGTTTCTGAGTTCAAGGTATATAACTAAGCCAAAAAGTCCGATTATAAAATCTTTGTAGGGCTGTGTAATTATTAACATATACCTACTTCTAATTTGGATATACTTTTGATAATTAGTTAGTGATTAAAAGCGGAATTTGCAGGAAAATAGACTTAGCGCAGAAGTGAGAGATGTGCTGTAGGTGGAAATTAGAAATGGTGTGTCACATGTAGATCTTACTATGTTCACATCCTTCTCTGATTTATAGTGATGTTTTCAGAAAAATTATAAATCCGTTTAGGCATTTATAATACTAGTGACACATTTACTAGAAATGTTGCCTAAAAGTTTTACATGTAATTATGAATGTCCTGAGTTTAAACTCTGGCCCAAGATTATACAACAAGCTGAATACATCTTCTTAAAATCAAAATCCCTTATAAATTACAAGGATTAATTATGTTCAAGTTATTCTAGCATATCATATAATAACTTGTAAATGATTAAAAGCGGAATTTGCAGGAAAATAGACTTAGCGCAGAAGTGAGAGATGTGCTGTAGGTGGAAATTAGAAATGGTTTGTCACATGTGTCACATACTAGAACTAACTACAAGTCGACAATTATTTTGCGCCACGCCATGATAAATTAATTCTAAGTTTGAGATTCAACATGAAAGGTGAGACAAATTTTCCGGTATAATACTCATTTAGAGCAAAGTTAACGAATAATATAAAATAAATTAAATCAGCTCTATTTTATTTTCACATAAGGTAAAAATAATACAAGTAAACTAAAAAACTATAAAAAATTTAAATGATTTTTTTTAGATTTATAACATTGTAAAATTGTCAAAAATGTATGAATTTGTACCTGGTTTTTATCGCTTTTTATTAGCTTCGAGCTCACTTGTTTAACTTCAGGATAAAGTAAAATAAAATCTTATATAGAGTGTTAAACAAATGCCTGTTATTTTCAGCAAAATTTTATCATGTGCACAGTGTTAACCAAACACCCTGTATTTTAAAGTTTTATATTTTTTTTGCTTTATGTGTCTGCTTTAAAACCTCTTTCGAATTGTGCTCCTATCTTATTGCAGAGAAAGATACAAAGGATCTAGTAAAATGATACGGTTTTCCCATCTACTATTTTGAGGTTTTCAAAGGACGATCTGAGTTATTGCAATTGAATTTTATGTAACGGGCTTTTTCAAAATTTGTTGTTACCAATTTATAATTGAACAATTTTTTTTATCTGTATTAACTTAATACTATTAAGTAAACTTAAATTCTCAACCTAAGTTCCTTCCATGTATCCGCTTTGTACTGAAAATGACCCGTTTATATAAATTGAAAACAATATCGGACCTAGCACGGTGCCTTGTGGTACACCGTACATTATTTCCAATTGTTCACTTAGTTCAATATATTCTTACACACTGATATCTATTTGATAGATACATTTTAAATAAATTTAGAGTATTACTCTGATTACAATTTCCTTTACAGATTTTAATAACAATTTATGTCTCACCGTGTCGATAAAAATGGACATAAGTGGTTTACTTTGGTCGAGAGCTAAGTATATTTTTGTTGTACATATTTAAGAGTGATGATAGTCGTACTTTAAAGCTTTTTTTGAATAGTTTTGTCAAGTGTGTTATGAGAGATACTGGTCCATAATTTGTTAGAATAGTTTGATTACCGCTTTGAATACCGGAATGACGACAGATTGCTCAAGGGCTGCAGGCCTTAATATTAATGTCCTAGAAATATATTTATGTTAATGTGGGTTCTGATGATTATAAAGTATTCATATTTTCTGTTATTTTATTTTAAACATTTTACTAAAAGCCTTATATCTTTTTCTGCAAAACCATATGTTCTGTAAACCAAAATTAAAAAATTAATAGTAAAATACATTTTTAAAAACAAGCTCATATTTAAATGCTCTAAAAAGAAGAAGATAAACTTTAAATTGAATTAAATTCATCAATTTATTACATTACAAGATTTACCTACATTATAAAAAACTTATTTTTTTCTTAGAATTACTTATCTCAATATCAAGCTACATATTGTATTATTTTTTTTCTACACAGTTAAATCGCGCGTCAAGCTTTTATATCATATAAATTGTGTAATTTATGGGTTTAATTTAATTCAAAGTTTTCTTTTTTTTCAGCATTTAAATAAAAGCTTGTTTTTAAAAATGTTTTTTTACTATTAATGTATTTTTTATTTTTTAGTTATCGCTGGACATGTTTCAAAGTGCGTCATTGTTGCATGGTGATTTGGCTGTTAATTTAGTACAGTCCAGTTCTCCCACAAGGAGACCTTCTAGTGATTTGACTAATTAGCTCTACTTATTTCAGCTTAGAGCTTACTTGTGTCTAACAAAGCAGTTCTGAGTTTGATTTTGGAGATTTCCTTATCATAGATAGGTTGCAAAACAATGCTATTGACGCCCATCTCGCCAAATTATACAAGTCAGTATGCAACCAACCATCAAGGCGTACTTTTAAAATTTAGTTGCAATATTTGACTAGAACAATTCTACCCCAAAATCGTAATCGGGGACTCCAAAAACCCCGGGATAACAATTTGAGACGGATTGCAGCAACTTGATTTTTGATCTTAGATCCGCCATCTTGAAAATTTGTATCACCTGCAGTTGACCCTTGTCGGTCCCTACTACATTTGTTCGAGCACCACCAAACTATCTCTAACCTTTGCCGAGTTATAACTCTTCAAAATTGGTATAACGGCCATCTTGTTTTTCGCCATTTTGTTCATTATTTTTGCTCTTGAACCCTTTTATTTGATGTCCATATCATGGGGTTTATGCACCCCAGGAAAAAACATAGTCCACCATCTTTGGTTGAGAGTCAGCCATATTGTTGGGAGTCAGCCATATTGGATTTCTAGTGACGTAATTTTTTTTTTGTATGCTTCTCAGCAAATTTTCATATGATAATGGGTATCATATGATGGGTATCATATCATGGAAGTGCATAAAAAATAACTAGTCCGCCATCTTGGGCAGTTCGCCATATTGAATTCATAATTACGTTACTTAGCTAGCCATGCATTGTCATCCAAACTATACGTGCACGCAAAATCTTAGCTCAATCGGTTGATGATAACCACTTTAAAATACAGTTGCAAAATTTTACCCGAACAAACATGTATAGATACATACATAGATAGCAAGTTACATAAAAGCTTCTAAAATGACGCCACTTATCTAACAATGCATTGTCGTCCAAACTGAACGTGCATCCAAAATTTCAGCTCAATCGGTTGAGGATAACTGCTTTAAAATGCAGTTACAAGATTTGACCCGAACAAACATACAAAGTGAACACACGAGAACCTTATTAATTTCCCTTAAAGCGCTAAAAGCCTGGTACAAATCCAAATATTTTTGTTGGTTTTATAGCGTTATAAACCTTGGCAGTTTTAAGATGCCTGGAGCAAATTTTCGTACCAAACTCGGACTTAATTTAAAAAGAATTTTCTTTGAAAACTTAGATTTGCAATAATTGTGTATTCAAAAATACTTTTTACATCTCTTTCGAAATATATCACGTAAGTTGGTAATTTTAGAGTTATTCTCATTTGGATGTTTAGAAACGAACAAGACTATTTTTCCAATATCCATTTTTCTACCTCGCAAATACCACAAGGCGAAAAATCATGTAACAGTGTAACGGGCTTGTAGGTTAAAAGGAAGTAGCTTGTATAACGTTATGTGGATAGACACTAAAAGCCATAAAACGTAACTGATTACTAACCAAAGACTCCAATAAACTCCATATTTATCGCGCGCAATTTGAGACGATTGCTGCAAGCTGCAGAGAGTTGAGTGCGGCAGACAAATTACAGGAGTAAACACGGGCACTGCCGTGTATAAACCAAATATACAGAGTCCATCCACAATTTAACAGCCGCTGTTGTATGCATCTTATTAATTTAATTACAGTGCTCGCTACTTTGTGCGAGCTTAATTTATAAATGCTTTTGTAACCAGACTGAGAAATTACGGTGTTGACAACTTCGTGCGACGCTTAATTTGTAAAAACTTTTGTACGCAAGTTGCCGAATTACGCTTACAATGTAGGTACAATATAAAGAGAAATAAACCATGGCCCCATTCTTTATATTATGTATAAAACAACCTTGTTTATGGCTTGATATTGTCATTGCATATAATATGGCGACGCGTGTCGGTACTTTTTTCGTTTCATAATAAATACGAATAATGGGGAAAAAACTATAATGCTGACCAAGCATTAAATGCGGCACTCCTATGCGAAGACGACGGTTCCTAAACCGTTTACTTGAAGTTGAATACTTCAAGTATAAGGCGACGGGAATTTTAAAAGGTTCAAATGTGGTCAACAGTTTGTTGTATTTTTTGTGTTTCTTCATTGTATACAAATTTATTTATCCTACCCCATACGCAATAGTCCAGTGGGGTTAAATATGGGGACCTAGCAGGCCACAGAATAGGTCCACTACGCCCAATCCATCAACAGGAAAATGTTCTACCCTTAGAATTGACGCACTGACAGGAGGCGCTAGGCATCCACCGCTTTGGGAAACGAGAGGGAGGCCAAGGTTCAATTGGAAATTTCGGGGTGATGGCGTAGTAGTCCTGCAGCAGGCTCATGATGGTATAAATTACAGTTCTCTCTACCTGATAAACAAATAACTTGTTCTGCCTATTTTTAAAACGATAGCTTTGTTTCTGTTGAAAGAACGGGAACATTTTCTTTTTTAATTAAATGAAAACTTGCTGCCGATTGATAGCGAAAGACTTTTCTTAGTGACTGGTAAAACTTAATTTTTAAATTCTATTACTTTTTGAAAATCGACACTTATAATTACCGTTATAATTATTTTCTAATAAATATCATTTTATTTCTTTTATAGAGTTTTTGTTTGCAAGTTAATGTATTTCGGATATAGAAAAAAAATTTTCAGAATATCAAACGTTAAATTTGGTGCGAAATATATAAACGATGAACACAATTTTTTTTCTTCAAATGCATAAAATTGGAAAAATAAAAATAGCCGTTGCATTTTTGGTATAGGTATGTTTGGTTTATATTGATGCCAAATAACCCCTCGACCACCTCGTTCCATACCGGCATCGCCTTACCAAACACCCTGTAGATTAATAATATCATCTTTTTCAACTTTTTAGTATTTGGAAATTTAACAGAACCTTGGAATTTTAACAGAAGCTGTCAATAATTATTATATTCAAGGAAATGGCACGTAAAGCCGATATTGGACAGGCAACCGGATGGCGAGTGGTAATCTGGGCCGTTTAGTAGTACATAGCCCCCTCGTAGCGGCCCTAGTGACCCCATATGGAGAGCGCTATATGGGGGTGGGGCAAAGTCGAAAATTTTTTGACAAAGTAATTGGATGAAAATGCGGTAGCATTGAAGGTAATATCCTAATTATATAATAAAATTTTTTTGCCAGCCGAAACACACGGACTAGCACTAGCGCATTTGCTTAGAGCATTTGCACTAGCGAATATAAAAAAAAAGTTATGAGGCAACCGCTTCAAAATTGGTGAGCATACTTATTGACACCACCAAATATTGGGATATGAACCTAAATCGGATGGCGTTCGAAATGTTCTGAGTACAAATAATAGTGTGTATCACTGCCATCTCAATTTTATTAAATTAACCCCTATTTAGCCACCCCCAAACCTCATTAAAATTACAATAATGCCATACGCTGCACAAAACTGTTGAAAATCCTTTCCAATGAATATTTACCGACTGCTTGGATGCTTGGAAAATCGGATGGCATTGATACACACTATTATTTGTACTTAGGACGGTATACGTTTCGAACGCCATCCCATTTCATTGTTTAGTGTGTTTTTTTTAATTATTGTTGAAACAATCGAAAAAAAGGGTTTTACGGCGACTTTGAGGGGTTGTTTCTCCGAAACTGCCCATCAGGATCGGATAGCAATTTTTTCTCAATATTTGATGGTGTCAATAAGTATGCCCACCATTTTGAAGCCGTTGCCTAGTAATTTGTTTATTTTATTCACTAGTGCAAAAACGGCCTGTGTGTTTTGGCTGGCAAAAAAATTGTATTATATAATTAGGGTATTACCTTCAATGCTACCGCATTTTTATCCGGTTGCTTGGTCAAAAATTTTTTCGATATTCCCCACCCTCATTTACCGCCGCCCCTGGCCATTTGGGGTCACTTTGGCCGCTATGAGGGGGCTCTGTACTACTCAAAGGACTAGATTACCACTCGCCATCCGGTTGTCTGTCCACTATCGGCTTGACGTACCATTTCCTTAACTATTAGAAGCATTTGTCTTTATTTTCCATGGCAATATATAATCCATCCGCTAATGTTTATATACAATAAAAAGGCGTAAAATTTAAAAACGGCAAGATGAAATGTCAACATAGTATATGTTTTTGGTATCAATAAGAAATAAACCCTTTTTTTAATTTTCCATTAAAGAAATATTTTTCCCCAGTTTTTGATAATTTTTTTGTTTTATTTTTGTTCACCCAAAGAGTGTACCTATAGGTGTATAAAAATCTACAACTTCGCCTGCCATGAAGTCAATAAATCAGAATGTATGTAAACCTCACCAGGCAAGCTGTTTCGTTCTTTATATTGTAAGAACATCTGGAATAAATTTGGTGACCTAAAATTAATATTTTAATAATCACCAGTAACAGGCGCTAACGATAAAAATTATAAATATAATACCAACAAAAAATGCCGTGGAATTCGACACCCCACTCTGTAACAAAGCGAGCAGTAGCTGGAAGGAAATAATAAAACATTACTTCAAAGCCCCCATCAGGATATATTAAATAATCTCAAAATTAATTTCGCGAAACTTTGTGATCCAGTTATTAACAAGCACTTAGGAACACATTTTCATAGAGGCAGGACAGCTCAGTTTTCCTTTTTTCTGCTGGTAGAATTTTCATGTAAGCTCTAGAAAGTTGGATAATCTATCCTGGAGGATTTATAAGGCCAATTTCGGAGGAATTTTCAGAGGAGTTTTATTGAATATTTTAAAGCGACTAAATGAAGTTTTTATTACTTGTAAGGGAATATCTGCTAAACTATGTTGCATATTAAAAATATTAATAATGATAACAGTAAGTAATGCAGATACTCAGGACAGCATATTTTTTAAATTACTTATTTACATGGAATAAATAACTAAATAATTATTTAGGATTTCCCAAGTACTATTTTCACTGTTAAATTGATGTGCAATATGGCAGTATTTATATTAATGTCATATTTAACATGTTAACTTAACCCTTAGACAATAAATTCTAAACTTAAAAATAAAAAAAATGTGGCTAATAATAAATAGGAATTTCAAATTACGGCTTGTAAACTGAAAGCTAGCGTAAGAGAAAAAGCTAGCTTAATGACCAGAATCATAATTCATTCAGCATGGGGTTTGCCCATGCTGAATGAATTAATTAATTAATTCGTTTGCCCATTTTGGACTCCATCTTTTGCTATACTTTGTCCCGCGTGTAGTGTTTTAGTTTCTATCGTTGCCCTAGGCTATATATTATTTTAGGTCATTTAGTTGTTAGTATTGTTGTTTTTTCTTTTTGTTCAGTTTACTGGGATTGTTGAATGTTTTGATTGATTTTCGGAAATTTTATTTTATTGGGCAAATTACGTGCCCCTGGAATTTCCGTCATCTCCACTCGTAGCTACCCGAGGCCTGTAGGGAAAAGTGGTGGTTCTACACTCTCACTGAAAGCTGGCGCCTGTACTGAACTGTACCTCATGGGTGGTGTGGAAATGAGTTCAATTGACGATTAACATTGACACGTAAATCACTGAAAACACAAAGTTACTTGGACATTACATCCCATTTGTTTTAATCGTCGTACCTCAAAATTTCATTTGAACATCCCTATTAAATATGCTTAAATATTAAAAAATAAAGAATCTGGAAAGGCGATGTGATATTTATTAAGTACAAGTATCCCCCAAAAACAGCAAAATAATGAGACAACCCCTGTTGCGCTAATCTCCGAAGGGGACAGTTCTCGATGAACCCTGCCAAAACCAGCTATTCAGCCTTTTGTCTGTATATTTCCTGAACCATAATAAATAAATATGGTGGATATTTTCCCACATAATCGGCACTGGACCGTCAAAAATCAAAGTTACCAAAAAATATTTTATTAGGTAAAGTTGTAGAGAACATTATTATGGCCAAGATGAAAAAAGGAAATAAAAAAAAATAAGAATCCACCTCTAGTGCACACCCTACAAGGGTGTGGAATGTGACTTTTTTGTTGGATACTCTGGTGATAGCCCTCCATCGACCCTGAAAAAATCAGCTTGCCTAATACGTAAGAGAATTTGATTAAATGTATACATCCCTACATTTATACGTGAAAAGAAAGCAGTCACCATTAAAATACAAATTCATACAAACAGATTTGTTTAACTCAATACGAGTTTCCATCAGTGCATTTATTCCCGAAAAATTAAAGCGCAATTGAATTTAATTGCCAATAAAATACATCGC
>CAXKVY010010711.1:0-28110 GCA_964058915.1 Tetropium fuscum
ACCCGTCATACACATTGATGATTTCCTGATCACCTATTAAATTTCTTAATCTATGAAATATTTGAACAGCTGTGATGCCTCTGTTGAGATAATATGATGAAACAAATTAATTCTAAGTTAAATATGGCCGTTATGAAACATTTCATTTTCAATGTTATTGATTTTTATTGTTTTTTTTTCGCTATAGGGATATTATAGTCTCCAGGATTTATCAACGGTAAGTGCTTATCTACTTGGATTCATTCTCTATTTGAATTATTGCTAGTAATGTAAGAAAGTTTATAGGTAGGTACCTGATTTGTGTCTACTTGGAATTATAGTAACTTCCTCTCCTTTTTTAGGAAGTCTTATGGGATGCCTGGATCCCTGGATCGATGCTGCCGCTTAAATATTTGATTTACCATTAATACTGGTAACTACTTGGCTAATTATTGTTTTCATAGTCTCTATAACCTCTTTACGTCCTATTGAGTAAGTATTTATCTTCATTTACAAATTTTACATTAATATTTTCTTATAAATTTGTCCCAAATCAAATCCACGTCTTTACCAATTCCTCATATTCTAGTTACTAATCAATAACTTGTTTAAAACAATACTTTTTTTGATTCTTGTGTACTAGATATTTTTACACTCTGTTTGTGGTGTTTCCCTATTCTTTAATGTTTATTGCACTACTACTATAAGTTTATTGTCGCACTTTCACTGCTAGTTCACTTCTTAACCTATTAGTTTAAATAAATGTCTTTTACATAATTGAACTGTGTACTACCTATATATAATATTTATTCGTGTTACAATTGATTTATTTAATATCTAATTTTATATTTCTTATTGTCTAGCTGTTGTCTCACCTCGACTTTTGTGACAGCTCATGTCATTGAATCGTCAGGAATATAAAATATTTATAATAATTACACTTATTTATTTTATTTCCTTACGTGATTATATTTTAGAATATATTCATATTGTACATGTTTTACTTCAGTGTTACTCTATATCTATAGTATTTCGCTACCTTGTATTTGTTAACTACGAACAGCAGTAAGACTTTTTATTTTCCTTTTAGTGTATATATATATATATATATATATATATATATATATATATATATATATATATATATATATATATATATATATATATATATATATATATATATATATATATATATATATATATATATATATATATATATATATATATATATATATATATATATATATATATATATATATATATATATATATATATATATATATATATATATATATATATATATATATATATATATATATATATATATATATATATATATACTTATATATATATATATATATATATATATATATATATATATATATATATATATATATATATATATATATATATATATATATATATATATATATATATATATATATTTGTATATATATATATATATATGTATCGTCCAATTTGATTAAAACCCCAGCGGTTACAACATTGTCGCGGTTTAACTTTGATATATTTAATGGAATTATTGAATTCACCTCCTTCAACTACCGAAATTAATTTTATGATAATGGTACTTATCCTAAATATCATCCATTAGAATAAATTGCTCACAACTACTATATGCTTTTAAAGAGCGGATGAGCGATTAAAATAGTTTGCGAGCAGAGCACACTTCAAACTATTGACACGGAAATGGGTTTTCAAATTCAACTACCTCCGGGAAGGCACTCATAGCACACTATTACCGGCATATTTATTCAATCGAAAACAGCGAGAAATATTTCTTTTAAAAATCTCATGTGCTAGCTCATGTCGAATGGTAATAATAAGTATGATCCCGGAATACAAAATTTGGCACTCAATTATAATGTAAAAAAAAATGTACCATTAAAAAAATGTCGATGACGTCATAACGCGGAGATATGGAGGGAAAAGACCATGAACATTATCCGGTAATATTCAATTTAAAAATATAAAATTTATTTGTCCGATTTATTTTTGGAAAACTCAAGGAAATGAAAGGTTTTTTCCAAATTTTGACACGCAATGTATATATATATATATATATATATATATATATATATATATATATATATATATATATATATATATATATATATATATATATATATATATATATATATATATATATATATATATATATATATATATATATATATATATATATATATATATATATATATATATATATATATATATATATATATATATATATCTATTAACTAACATCGAAAAACAATACTGCACTAGATGTAAGTTTCGCGTGAGCGGTTTTATTGAAAACTTTTCTTTAATTTACGTGAATTTAATTATGTATATCTGTTTCAACCCAGATGTAACTTAAACATTGTGCAAGTATGGTCGGAAAATTTAGGATTAATAGTTCATAAATTTAAAAAATCGATCAGACCCCCGCAAATAACTGGAAGTAGGATAAGGGTGGAAAAAATCGGTTTTTAGGGGTAAGACATGACTTTTGACGATTTTAGGCAAAACTATACCTCTTTTCGAAAAAGTTAAGTATAAGGTTGTAGATAATTGAAATATGTACTAATTTTATTTTAACCATTTTACACAGTACCTAACCTCAATCTATTGAGAAAAACACCATAAAACATTTTTATCTCCCAGAAAAATTATTCGATTTTAATGCCGTTTGGTGAAAATGTACATTTTTATGTCTAGAATTAGCTTCAATTTCTTTAAGCTAAATACAATTTTTTTTATTCAAATTTAATTGGAAAAAGGTCTAATTTTCAATAAAAAAAATCACAGATTTCGCAATCCTTGCAACTATCGGAGACATTGGAAATGATAACAAAATATATGAAACATAATATACCGATCCTTTTGCGTTGTTTCGAATACGTCAAATACTATGGTGCGCATGCATGCTTGTGGCAATTTCCAGATTGGCTTTAGCATGCTTATGTTTATTAAGTGTTTATTACGTGTTAATTAGTAATGTTTAGCGTACGATTGGGTCCCTAGCATTTTATAAATTTAGAATAACACGTTAGTTAATAATTTAATATAATGTTGAGTATGGATACTGTCATACAATACCAGAAGAATGCGCAGAACTTACTACGCACCGAGTTATTGTCTCATTCAATACAAGTTGCGTTGTATTTATCTTACTCGCTTGCTCTAACTGGATAGGTCTATTAACTGTTATTATACACACAAGGTATAATATAAACATATAAACATAAATATAAACATAATTTTTTAGAATTCTATTTTTGAAAACTTAAGTATTACTAATATAATACACATCTCAATTTACGAGTGAGGTATGTAGTAAGAAATAATAAACATAATTTTTAAATAACCAACTATGTATTGGATTAGCAGTTAAACTTTAAAAAAAATCACAATCTTGGATATTACGCAAGTATCACAGGCGTATTGAAAATACCAGACACAACTGGTAAAATTTTCTCAAGTGAATTGAATAAAAATAAAAAGCAAATGTGTTACCATTTTTTTGTTCACTTAACCCTGAAGGTCTTGTCGTTTTAAACGGATTATCTTGCATGGGGTGGTCAAAAATTACAGTCTCATTTTTTTTTGTTTTCGAATGAATTCTATTCTTTAAAAAAGTTTTTGTTTGCCTAAAAATAGAGATGGCTTTGTCAAAAATTGTGTTGTATATACAGGGTGGTTAAGTTAAGAACTACAAAATATTAAAATTTGGTAAGAGTAAACTTTGTGATTTTTGATCACCCCGTATAAAAACATAATTGTGCAAAATCATCATTAGTTTTTTTATACCTTTAACTTTACTCTTACTGAATTTTAAGATGTAATTTTTGACGAATTTTTATAAGTTCATCCTAATAAATTCGATTATATAGCTGCACTGCTGCATAGCTGCTAGCTCTCCCAATATAGCTGCACTGAATACTCCCCACTCCCCACTCCCCAGTAGAAGGCCGAACGCTGCGATATCTATACTCGTATGTATGGCGTCACTCGTCTTTTGGCCTTGAACGAAAACTTCTAACTTGGCCCCCATATAAAAACATAAACATTTCAAATGTTAAAAGTTGACTAACTGATTTTTATTGATGGAAATTCCACGAAGGAATTTTTTTCGTTCAAACATCAACTTTAAGATAGTGTAAGAAAATCAGACTCTTACTGTGGAAAAACATTGTCAAAAATTAGAAAAACCAAAACAAAGATCTTTTCGTGATCAATTTTCCGTAAATCTCACGAATTTTTCATTGTTTATTGAAATGAAATGTTGAGAGTGATGAAATTGGTAATTACAATGTAATATCAAATAACGGAATTTTGATTAACCGTTTATGTTTCGGGTTGTTGAAAAATAAATTGTTTAAACAATAATTTTAAAAATAAACATACTAAGAATTACCGTTTTTGTGCATGAATTTTCTTTGTACGCTTCATGAATAAAAAGAAATTAAAAATAAATTTAATAAAGAAAAATATTTTAAAAATCTTTCAATTATCTACATTACATTGTTGTTACATTTCACCTCAAAAAACACCCATTTTTCCACACACCCCTATTTCCGGTTATTATTTGTTGAGGTCCAACGATTTTTTCAATTTACATATATATTTTTCCGATGGCACCTACCATTAATTCCAAATTTTCCGTCCATCCGTACTGTTATGAATTTTGTAGATTTTTGGCTTTTGAAAACCGGTTCGGCACTAGGCGCAAATATGCACAAGAAGAGTAAGGTGACTGAATGGGACCGCCTAGCCGCTTATACTTGACCGGTAAGATTTTCAAGGTTATGCTGGGCGGGCGTTGGTGGCACTTGGATGGGTGACCTAGGCAGGCTTGGGCCCGGACTGTGGCGTCTGTCCGCGACCTGGGAACACATCTGCCGCGGACGCGTGGTCCCAGATAAATGGTAATGAGGACCAGAGCAATTAATCTCGGTAACTCAGAACCATACTATCATACATACAAATTACATATACATACATATGCACAAGTAATATATTTAATGAGTATTTTATTTATATTATAGTTCTTATATTCAGATATCGCTATAAAATAAATTAGGTGGGTACCTAAAATTCCATCAGTTAGCAGGCTATTGACCACCCGTTATTGCAGTTCAGTAAATTTTTAAACCATTTATAAACAACGCTACAAGCAGCACTTGATGATTCGTGCCCTGTGGTCAGTAAACCATGCAGATGTTTTAAAAATTGGGCCAACAAAGTGCGTACGTATTAAAATCCTGTACTGCTCCTCTTTTTATTGTCCATTGAAAGCACTTTTTTCTGAAGAGTAATGAATGACAGTATTCATGAATGTGATGGATGTGCTTGTTTTTCGGAAGTTTTATTATTTTCATTATCCTGCTTGACGTCACTGTTGGAGCAAAGAAATAATTTATTTTCCGAGCGGCAGCTATCACTGAACCAAGGCAGTCGTGGTAAAATATGTCGCATCCAGTTATGTATTCGAATTTAAGCACAACGAGATATAGCAATTACGCATAAGTGAGGGTCTCATTCCTAGAATATAACGAGAACTGGGTTAAACGAATATTTATTTGAAATGGGTTATTTATTGTTGAAAGTTGGTTGGTTGGTTGGATTAATACACCAAATATATAACAAAAATATTCATTGGGTGTTATATATTGTACAGGTGTGAGATAAATGTACTGCATAAAAATAAATCGAAATATAATAAGAATCATCATCATTGGCAATAAAATCAAATGGCCAAGCCTGATGTCACTGATGCGTTGATAATATCACCAACCTTTACGATATGTTTGTCGTTTTTGAAAGATATATGCGTTTAAATTGATGGATAATAAAAAACAATAGTTTTGAAACTATTTTTTTAAAACTTGGGAAATTCATCTACTTTCATTTCGGAATGTAGACGAAACTTCTAGGTCAAATTTACAAGAGATCATTGAAGGGCATAAGGAACCTAGAGCAAGTGCAAATCAGAAAGTGGTTGCTGGTTTTACGTTTTATTCCAGCTCATTACGGTTCCCGATGAATGCCTCAATGTTAATGGGTTTTGCTAAATCAACCTCAGAATGAGAATTTAATTAAGGAATTTCCTTCAACAGAAGCAACATTGCGGGAAATAATCCTCCTCAAGACTGTTGTAGATGCTGTTCTGTAGTTCCAACTTTGCTCGATTCTAAGTCTAAAGCTAAGGTCCGTCGTCCTTCGTTCATTGTCTATAGTATGTTGTTTATCTCAGCCTATTTAAACCATATGCAAAACAAGTTTAAATATTGAATTTGAACAAAATGATGCAGAAGCTGAAACTGGATCAAAAGACGATATTCAATTACCCGCATGAATTAATTTCCGGGGAAAATTATGATGATGAGACAGCCAAGATGGAAAGCTTTACCACCGAACATAGAAAAGACCTCTCCATTAATTTTGTGTCTCTTATCAAGGATGGTAAAATTATTATTACCAACTTTTCTAAAATATATTGAAAATTAGTGGTGGAAATCTCACCCCTCATTGCTATATTTTAATATCTCAATTAGGTTATTAATACAGTAAATACATAATACAATAATCACTGTTATTAATGTACTAGTTAGTTAAATAGTTATTAATAGCCTAAGAATTGCTATAAAGCAATTGGATGCCATTAATTAAAATGAAATGATCTTTAGGATGGATGCTTAACAACTTTTTTAACCTTAGCGAGGAAAAACCTTCTTAGTACAAGCACATGTATTTCATCAGATTTTCGACTAGGTACTACCATAAGCGTGATATTTTATAAACAAAACTTCACAGGCATATTTTCAATTTGGCGACGTGGTAGAATTAATATCTGTAGTACAACGCGACTGGGTTATATGATATAACATATTGGTACATAATAACTATAAAAGTTACATAATATAGTAATTACATTGGTTGACGTTTGGTGATTGTTGAAAATTTGGAAATTAGAATTTTCCTTACTCCATGCTTATTATTAAACTCACGTTAAAATAAAGAGGGCAAAGACGGTCATAAATTATCGAAGGTAGTAAGACGGTATTGTTTATACCTGCTTTCATAAAATGCAAATAACTAACTATCGATTTAAAGTACAATACAGCCCTAGACATATCTAGGTACACTTGGCTAATGCTATAAATATAAGGGGTGAGGAAGCTGTGACACTTGTCACAGCTGTGAATTAAGGCGGCTACTGCAATACCGTTAATGTATCGAAATGAATACGGAATAGTAGGTATACTTGTTTAACGATTTATAACCGATTTCATTTTCTTAGTTTGACGTGAGTTTAATGATATTCTATATAGTTCATTATAGGCTTACATTCACCCTCCATACTGATGAGAAATATGACATTCACATCTACTACACAAGTGTCTTGTCAAGTTTGGTATCAGATGTATAAGCGTTCACAAGAATTATCCCTTTGATAAATCACCTTTAACATATTCGATCGTTTGCGGTAATTGAATAGGCTTTCCTAAGTAAAAGCCAAATGAAATACCTATGTAGGTACGTCTTACAGTACATATTTCAAGTAAAGAAAGCGCAGATTCCACAAAGAATAAAAAAGAGTCTGAAAATTGGGATAACAAATATTTTGGGTGCAAATATAATGAATGATGATATTTTTTTAAAACAAGATGAAATTGGACAAGCACTGAAAAAAAAACATATACATCGAAGCTTAAGCAGTGTCGGAAAAGATTAAGAAGAAAAAGACGAAGAGTATTGACGCTGGACGCAGATAAGCTGGAAAATAATATCTCGAAACCCAAAGCAAAATAATTTATGTGGGAAAATTCCGATTGAATTGCGACAAAAGTCCAAAGTTCCTAACTAAATCATTAAGTTCTGACTGCGAGAATTCCTAGGCCTGATTATAAACTGATGGAAACAAAAATTGTGGAAACAAAACTGATGGAAATAAAAAACGTGTTTCTGAGTTCAAGGTATATAACTAAGCCAAAAAGTCCGATTATAAAATCTTTGTAGGGCTGTGTAATTATTAACATATACCTACTTCTAATTTGGATATACTTTTGATAATTAGTTAGTGATTAAAAGCGGAATTTGCAGGAAAATAGACTTAGCGCAGAAGTGAGAGATGTGCTGTAGGTGGAAATTAGAAATGGTGTGTCACATGTAGATCTTACTATGTTCACATCCTTCTCTGATTTATAGTGATGTTTTCAGAAAAATTATAAATCCGTTTAGGCATTTATAATACTAGTGACACATTTACTAGAAATGTTGCCTAAAAGTTTTACATGTAATTATGAATGTCCTGAGTTTAAACTCTGGCCCAAGATTATACAACAAGCTGAATACATCTTCTTAAAATCAAAATCCCTTATAAATTACAAGGATTAATTATGTTCAAGTTATTCTAGCATATCATATAATAACTTGTAAATGATTAAAAGCGGAATTTGCAGGAAAATAGACTTAGCGCAGAAGTGAGAGATGTGCTGTAGGTGGAAATTAGAAATGGTTTGTCACATGTGTCACATACTAGAACTAACTACAAGTCGACAATTATTTTGCGCCACGCCATGATAAATTAATTCTAAGTTTGAGATTCAACATGAAAGGTGAGACAAATTTTCCGGTATAATACTCATTTAGAGCAAAGTTAACGAATAATATAAAATAAATTAAATCAGCTCTATTTTATTTTCACATAAGGTAAAAATAATACAAGTAAACTAAAAAACTATAAAAAATTTAAATGATTTTTTTTAGATTTATAACATTGTAAAATTGTCAAAAATGTATGAATTTGTACCTGGTTTTTATCGCTTTTTATTAGCTTCGAGCTCACTTGTTTAACTTCAGGATAAAGTAAAATAAAATCTTATATAGAGTGTTAAACAAATGCCTGTTATTTTCAGCAAAATTTTATCATGTGCACAGTGTTAACCAAACACCCTGTATTTTAAAGTTTTATATTTTTTTTGCTTTATGTGTCTGCTTTAAAACCTCTTTCGAATTGTGCTCCTATCTTATTGCAGAGAAAGATACAAAGGATCTAGTAAAATGATACGGTTTTCCCATCTACTATTTTGAGGTTTTCAAAGGACGATCTGAGTTATTGCAATTGAATTTTATGTAACGGGCTTTTTCAAAATTTGTTGTTACCAATTTATAATTGAACAATTTTTTTTATCTGTATTAACTTAATACTATTAAGTAAACTTAAATTCTCAACCTAAGTTCCTTCCATGTATCCGCTTTGTACTGAAAATGACCCGTTTATATAAATTGAAAACAATATCGGACCTAGCACGGTGCCTTGTGGTACACCGTACATTATTTCCAATTGTTCACTTAGTTCAATATATTCTTACACACTGATATCTATTTGATAGATACATTTTAAATAAATTTAGAGTATTACTCTGATTACAATTTCCTTTACAGATTTTAATAACAATTTATGTCTCACCGTGTCGATAAAAATGGACATAAGTGGTTTACTTTGGTCGAGAGCTAAGTATATTTTTGTTGTACATATTTAAGAGTGATGATAGTCGTACTTTAAAGCTTTTTTTGAATAGTTTTGTCAAGTGTGTTATGAGAGATACTGGTCCATAATTTGTTAGAATAGTTTGATTACCGCTTTGAATACCGGAATGACGACAGATTGCTCAAGGGCTGCAGGCCTTAATATTAATGTCCTAGAAATATATTTATGTTAATGTGGGTTCTGATGATTATAAAGTATTCATATTTTCTGTTATTTTATTTTAAACATTTTACTAAAAGCCTTATATCTTTTTCTGCAAAACCATATGTTCTGTAAACCAAAATTAAAAAATTAATAGTAAAATACATTTTTAAAAACAAGCTCATATTTAAATGCTCTAAAAAGAAGAAGATAAACTTTAAATTGAATTAAATTCATCAATTTATTACATTACAAGATTTACCTACATTATAAAAAACTTATTTTTTTCTTAGAATTACTTATCTCAATATCAAGCTACATATTGTATTATTTTTTTTCTACACAGTTAAATCGCGCGTCAAGCTTTTATATCATATAAATTGTGTAATTTATGGGTTTAATTTAATTCAAAGTTTTCTTTTTTTTCAGCATTTAAATAAAAGCTTGTTTTTAAAAATGTTTTTTTACTATTAATGTATTTTTTATTTTTTAGTTATCGCTGGACATGTTTCAAAGTGCGTCATTGTTGCATGGTGATTTGGCTGTTAATTTAGTACAGTCCAGTTCTCCCACAAGGAGACCTTCTAGTGATTTGACTAATTAGCTCTACTTATTTCAGCTTAGAGCTTACTTGTGTCTAACAAAGCAGTTCTGAGTTTGATTTTGGAGATTTCCTTATCATAGATAGGTTGCAAAACAATGCTATTGACGCCCATCTCGCCAAATTATACAAGTCAGTATGCAACCAACCATCAAGGCGTACTTTTAAAATTTAGTTGCAATATTTGACTAGAACAATTCTACCCCAAAATCGTAATCGGGGACTCCAAAAACCCCGGGATAACAATTTGAGACGGATTGCAGCAACTTGATTTTTGATCTTAGATCCGCCATCTTGAAAATTTGTATCACCTGCAGTTGACCCTTGTCGGTCCCTACTACATTTGTTCGAGCACCACCAAACTATCTCTAACCTTTGCCGAGTTATAACTCTTCAAAATTGGTATAACGGCCATCTTGTTTTTCGCCATTTTGTTCATTATTTTTGCTCTTGAACCCTTTTATTTGATGTCCATATCATGGGGTTTATGCACCCCAGGAAAAAACATAGTCCACCATCTTTGGTTGAGAGTCAGCCATATTGTTGGGAGTCAGCCATATTGGATTTCTAGTGACGTAATTTTTTTTTTGTATGCTTCTCAGCAAATTTTCATATGATAATGGGTATCATATGATGGGTATCATATCATGGAAGTGCATAAAAAATAACTAGTCCGCCATCTTGGGCAGTTCGCCATATTGAATTCATAATTACGTTACTTAGCTAGCCATGCATTGTCATCCAAACTATACGTGCACGCAAAATCTTAGCTCAATCGGTTGATGATAACCACTTTAAAATACAGTTGCAAAATTTTACCCGAACAAACATGTATAGATACATACATAGATAGCAAGTTACATAAAAGCTTCTAAAATGACGCCACTTATCTAACAATGCATTGTCGTCCAAACTGAACGTGCATCCAAAATTTCAGCTCAATCGGTTGAGGATAACTGCTTTAAAATGCAGTTACAAGATTTGACCCGAACAAACATACAAAGTGAACACACGAGAACCTTATTAATTTCCCTTAAAGCGCTAAAAGCCTGGTACAAATCCAAATATTTTTGTTGGTTTTATAGCGTTATAAACCTTGGCAGTTTTAAGATGCCTGGAGCAAATTTTCGTACCAAACTCGGACTTAATTTAAAAAGAATTTTCTTTGAAAACTTAGATTTGCAATAATTGTGTATTCAAAAATACTTTTTACATCTCTTTCGAAATATATCACGTAAGTTGGTAATTTTAGAGTTATTCTCATTTGGATGTTTAGAAACGAACAAGACTATTTTTCCAATATCCATTTTTCTACCTCGCAAATACCACAAGGCGAAAAATCATGTAACAGTGTAACGGGCTTGTAGGTTAAAAGGAAGTAGCTTGTATAACGTTATGTGGATAGACACTAAAAGCCATAAAACGTAACTGATTACTAACCAAAGACTCCAATAAACTCCATATTTATCGCGCGCAATTTGAGACGATTGCTGCAAGCTGCAGAGAGTTGAGTGCGGCAGACAAATTACAGGAGTAAACACGGGCACTGCCGTGTATAAACCAAATATACAGAGTCCATCCACAATTTAACAGCCGCTGTTGTATGCATCTTATTAATTTAATTACAGTGCTCGCTACTTTGTGCGAGCTTAATTTATAAATGCTTTTGTAACCAGACTGAGAAATTACGGTGTTGACAACTTCGTGCGACGCTTAATTTGTAAAAACTTTTGTACGCAAGTTGCCGAATTACGCTTACAATGTAGGTACAATATAAAGAGAAATAAACCATGGCCCCATTCTTTATATTATGTATAAAACAACCTTGTTTATGGCTTGATATTGTCATTGCATATAATATGGCGACGCGTGTCGGTACTTTTTTCGTTTCATAATAAATACGAATAATGGGGAAAAAACTATAATGCTGACCAAGCATTAAATGCGGCACTCCTATGCGAAGACGACGGTTCCTAAACCGTTTACTTGAAGTTGAATACTTCAAGTATAAGGCGACGGGAATTTTAAAAGGTTCAAATGTGGTCAACAGTTTGTTGTATTTTTTGTGTTTCTTCATTGTATACAAATTTATTTATCCTACCCCATACGCAATAGTCCAGTGGGGTTAAATATGGGGACCTAGCAGGCCACAGAATAGGTCCACTACGCCCAATCCATCAACAGGAAAATGTTCTACCCTTAGAATTGACGCACTGACAGGAGGCGCTAGGCATCCACCGCTTTGGGAAACGAGAGGGAGGCCAAGGTTCAATTGGA
This sequence comes from Tetropium fuscum, assembly GCA_964058915.1. Lineage (NCBI taxonomy): Eukaryota > Metazoa > Arthropoda > Insecta > Coleoptera > Cerambycidae > Tetropium > Tetropium fuscum. The sequence continues at coordinate 12,561 of CAXKVY010010711.1, forward strand.
AATTTCGGGGTGATGGCGTAGTAGTCCTGCAGCAGGCTCATGATGGTATAAATTACAGTTCTCTCTACCTGATAAACAAATAACTTGTTCTGCCTATTTTTAAAACGATAGCTTTGTTTCTGTTGAAAGAACGGGAACATTTTCTTTTTTAATTAAATGAAAACTTGCTGCCGATTGATAGCGAAAGACTTTTCTTAGTGACTGGTAAAACTTAATTTTTAAATTCTATTACTTTTTGAAAATCGACACTTATAATTACCGTTATAATTATTTTCTAATAAATATCATTTTATTTCTTTTATAGAGTTTTTGTTTGCAAGTTAATGTATTTCGGATATAGAAAAAAAATTTTCAGAATATCAAACGTTAAATTTGGTGCGAAATATATAAACGATGAACACAATTTTTTTTCTTCAAATGCATAAAATTGGAAAAATAAAAATAGCCGTTGCATTTTTGGTATAGGTATGTTTGGTTTATATTGATGCCAAATAACCCCTCGACCACCTCGTTCCATACCGGCATCGCCTTACCAAACACCCTGTAGATTAATAATATCATCTTTTTCAACTTTTTAGTATTTGGAAATTTAACAGAACCTTGGAATTTTAACAGAAGCTGTCAATAATTATTATATTCAAGGAAATGGCACGTAAAGCCGATATTGGACAGGCAACCGGATGGCGAGTGGTAATCTGGGCCGTTTAGTAGTACATAGCCCCCTCGTAGCGGCCCTAGTGACCCCATATGGAGAGCGCTATATGGGGGTGGGGCAAAGTCGAAAATTTTTTGACAAAGTAATTGGATGAAAATGCGGTAGCATTGAAGGTAATATCCTAATTATATAATAAAATTTTTTTGCCAGCCGAAACACACGGACTAGCACTAGCGCATTTGCTTAGAGCATTTGCACTAGCGAATATAAAAAAAAAGTTATGAGGCAACCGCTTCAAAATTGGTGAGCATACTTATTGACACCACCAAATATTGGGATATGAACCTAAATCGGATGGCGTTCGAAATGTTCTGAGTACAAATAATAGTGTGTATCACTGCCATCTCAATTTTATTAAATTAACCCCTATTTAGCCACCCCCAAACCTCATTAAAATTACAATAATGCCATACGCTGCACAAAACTGTTGAAAATCCTTTCCAATGAATATTTACCGACTGCTTGGATGCTTGGAAAATCGGATGGCATTGATACACACTATTATTTGTACTTAGGACGGTATACGTTTCGAACGCCATCCCATTTCATTGTTTAGTGTGTTTTTTTTAATTATTGTTGAAACAATCGAAAAAAAGGGTTTTACGGCGACTTTGAGGGGTTGTTTCTCCGAAACTGCCCATCAGGATCGGATAGCAATTTTTTCTCAATATTTGATGGTGTCAATAAGTATGCCCACCATTTTGAAGCCGTTGCCTAGTAATTTGTTTATTTTATTCACTAGTGCAAAAACGGCCTGTGTGTTTTGGCTGGCAAAAAAATTGTATTATATAATTAGGGTATTACCTTCAATGCTACCGCATTTTTATCCGGTTGCTTGGTCAAAAATTTTTTCGATATTCCCCACCCTCATTTACCGCCGCCCCTGGCCATTTGGGGTCACTTTGGCCGCTATGAGGGGGCTCTGTACTACTCAAAGGACTAGATTACCACTCGCCATCCGGTTGTCTGTCCACTATCGGCTTGACGTACCATTTCCTTAACTATTAGAAGCATTTGTCTTTATTTTCCATGGCAATATATAATCCATCCGCTAATGTTTATATACAATAAAAAGGCGTAAAATTTAAAAACGGCAAGATGAAATGTCAACATAGTATATGTTTTTGGTATCAATAAGAAATAAACCCTTTTTTTAATTTTCCATTAAAGAAATATTTTTCCCCAGTTTTTGATAATTTTTTTGTTTTATTTTTGTTCACCCAAAGAGTGTACCTATAGGTGTATAAAAATCTACAACTTCGCCTGCCATGAAGTCAATAAATCAGAATGTATGTAAACCTCACCAGGCAAGCTGTTTCGTTCTTTATATTGTAAGAACATCTGGAATAAATTTGGTGACCTAAAATTAATATTTTAATAATCACCAGTAACAGGCGCTAACGATAAAAATTATAAATATAATACCAACAAAAAATGCCGTGGAATTCGACACCCCACTCTGTAACAAAGCGAGCAGTAGCTGGAAGGAAATAATAAAACATTACTTCAAAGCCCCCATCAGGATATATTAAATAATCTCAAAATTAATTTCGCGAAACTTTGTGATCCAGTTATTAACAAGCACTTAGGAACACATTTTCATAGAGGCAGGACAGCTCAGTTTTCCTTTTTTCTGCTGGTAGAATTTTCATGTAAGCTCTAGAAAGTTGGATAATCTATCCTGGAGGATTTATAAGGCCAATTTCGGAGGAATTTTCAGAGGAGTTTTATTGAATATTTTAAAGCGACTAAATGAAGTTTTTATTACTTGTAAGGGAATATCTGCTAAACTATGTTGCATATTAAAAATATTAATAATGATAACAGTAAGTAATGCAGATACTCAGGACAGCATATTTTTTAAATTACTTATTTACATGGAATAAATAACTAAATAATTATTTAGGATTTCCCAAGTACTATTTTCACTGTTAAATTGATGTGCAATATGGCAGTATTTATATTAATGTCATATTTAACATGTTAACTTAACCCTTAGACAATAAATTCTAAACTTAAAAATAAAAAAAATGTGGCTAATAATAAATAGGAATTTCAAATTACGGCTTGTAAACTGAAAGCTAGCGTAAGAGAAAAAGCTAGCTTAATGACCAGAATCATAATTCATTCAGCATGGGGTTTGCCCATGCTGAATGAATTAATTAATTAATTCGTTTGCCCATTTTGGACTCCATCTTTTGCTATACTTTGTCCCGCGTGTAGTGTTTTAGTTTCTATCGTTGCCCTAGGCTATATATTATTTTAGGTCATTTAGTTGTTAGTATTGTTGTTTTTTCTTTTTGTTCAGTTTACTGGGATTGTTGAATGTTTTGATTGATTTTCGGAAATTTTATTTTATTGGGCAAATTACGTGCCCCTGGAATTTCCGTCATCTCCACTCGTAGCTACCCGAGGCCTGTAGGGAAAAGTGGTGGTTCTACACTCTCACTGAAAGCTGGCGCCTGTACTGAACTGTACCTCATGGGTGGTGTGGAAATGAGTTCAATTGACGATTAACATTGACACGTAAATCACTGAAAACACAAAGTTACTTGGACATTACATCCCATTTGTTTTAATCGTCGTACCTCAAAATTTCATTTGAACATCCCTATTAAATATGCTTAAATATTAAAAAATAAAGAATCTGGAAAGGCGATGTGATATTTATTAAGTACAAGTATCCCCCAAAAACAGCAAAATAATGAGACAACCCCTGTTGCGCTAATCTCCGAAGGGGACAGTTCTCGATGAACCCTGCCAAAACCAGCTATTCAGCCTTTTGTCTGTATATTTCCTGAACCATAATAAATAAATATGGTGGATATTTTCCCACATAATCGGCACTGGACCGTCAAAAATCAAAGTTACCAAAAAATATTTTATTAGGTAAAGTTGTAGAGAACATTATTATGGCCAAGATGAAAAAAGGAAATAAAAAAAAATAAGAATCCACCTCTAGTGCACACCCTACAAGGGTGTGGAATGTGACTTTTTTGTTGGATACTCTGGTGATAGCCCTCCATCGACCCTGAAAAAATCAGCTTGCCTAATACGTAAGAGAATTTGATTAAATGTATACATCCCTACATTTATACGTGAAAAGAAAGCAGTCACCATTAAAATACAAATTCATACAAACAGATTTGTTTAACTCAATACGAGTTTCCATCAGTGCATTTATTCCCGAAAAATTAAAGCGCAATTGAATTTAATTGCCAATAAAATACATCGCTGTTTAAAAGTTAAACGGCACTTAATTGTCTTTTTCCGTGACGTGTTTTCATTTCGTATTTGCTTAAAAATATTCATGGAATATTTATCGTGCCGCAACATAAACGGTGCAAATTAAATTGCGGTGTAAAAACTGCAACATATATGAAGAGGAACTCACTAGTGGTGTGGATCTGAGGGGCAAAAAAGGGAATATATATATGTATACGCAAGGTATATACAACACTGGGATATTTCGCCTCGCTTCTATACGGACCTCTATATAAATATGCTGTACTTGGTTTATTTTAAAATGGGGGATGCTGAAACGTTCCAATTTTTATAGTATCGTTAGTTGCGGTTTTCTTTAGTGACGTTATTTTGGTGGCATGTAATGATATGTAGGTGATTTATTATGTTTGCATGTACTTACATATTTTTACATACTTCGGAAATGTTTTTGAAGTGAAAACTTCTTTAGGCGCGCACAGCAATTTTATTTTTGTGGGTGTTGAATGAGACTGGGCCTGCATGCGTCAGGCTCGCCTATGTAACGCACCTTCGGGTAAAGTCGGCTCCAGTCGACTAATTGCGAGAGGATCAGTCGGCAGAGCGAGACAGCAAAGAGAGTTTGTGGGTATTGTCACGTTGATCTAGTCCAATCGTTGACTAACCGAGATTGATAAACCTATATCTAAAGTAATTACAGCATATTTTAGCTACCATACGCCTATTGTTTCATTCTTAGAATATAATAGTAGTGAAGAAGTCTAATCAGAGGAAAAATCCACAATATAATTCACAAATGTTATTGTTTTTGTTTATTTTGTAACTAATATTTATTCATGGGTACAGAGATACAGAGAATAAATAATTTTATATAACAATATCGATATTATCTTTTGTTGATTCAACGAACTAATCCATATATAACATAAATGTAATTATATAGGTATTATAACATTATAAAATTGTGCAACATATTAAATACAGGGGATTTTACTAAAACATTTGAATGAGCCTGTGGTTGGTGAAGTAACAAGTCGGCGAGTAAAAAATGGAGTAACGTGATATAAGATATTATTTGCATTAATTCCATCAAGTTAAATATGTTGTATAACAAGAGATAAAGAAACCTCAAACTTTGTTGCGTTCTACGCAAGTCAAGAGACTGAATATTAAATTGAAAGAGAATCAGTTGGTGATGATATCCTCTAGGAGGATAGATTCCTTTTATTTTTAAACTTTAGAAATTTTAAAAATTGTCTTTGAAAAGTCAGTGTACCCTTGACCTTGCTTCTTAATAACCTCAGATAAAAATTAAAATTCGTAAAATATACGAGATTCGTAGCAGTGGACCTCCTCTCCATAAAACTGTGCTGTTTGGGAGATATCCGATTGCTTAGAGATAGGTAGGAACTTTACTATTCAGATCTGATGTGATGAACTACTATACTATACCAAGAAATGTATATTATGGGCATCCCATTGTTGCAATGGGCATCCCATTGTTGCTGTGACAGCTGTGGCGTGTCATTGGTGCAGTGGATGAAGGGGAATAGGAAATGCATTTTGCAGTTCCAATGGTATGACGAGAACCCACCAATATTTTTGACAACTCTTATTTTTGCATGACCGAGACTGAGGGTTATTCCAATGTTATTCAATGGTTATTCGTAATGTGCGTGTATAATGCAGGTATAATGTCCATGGTATAATGCAGGAACTCGAGTATTATCCTTGTACGTGGCGCTTGTTCATAGAGTCATCGAAATATAGTTTAAAAGCTGTTTTATTACAAAATGGAAATATAAATCATCTATACCAGCTGCCAGTAACAATGAAAGAAACCTTTTAGATAAAATAAACTACAACCGGTACAAATGGCAGATATGTGAGGATTTAAAAGCTATAGCAATTTTAGTGGGACATCAAGGTGGATTTTAACGTACGCTGTTAACGTGTAACGTGTTAATGCTGGTGTAACCTATTGCTGTTCTCTTTTTTTGTGGTACAGTCGTGAAGTGAATAAGTATTTTGTAATCAAAATTTTGCCGGGAAAGAGTGGATTTCAAGCGGTATCTCAAAATTTGAAGTATGTCCTTATTCACATAAAAACTGTCCTCTTGTCTTGTATTTAAATTAAACTCGGACTGGTGAAAAAAATTGTGAACGCTATGAATAGAGAGGGTGAATGATTTAAACACCGAAGACAAGTCTTTCAGACAAGAATATTACAATCTTTGTCATTTTCGTATTTATATAGGTTCATTCTACTACAATATGCTATACAGCTTTGTTACAACTAAAAAAAATTCCACCCTGTGATAATGTGATAAAACATTAACTAGCTTATTTTCAGGTTAATAGTTTGTTACCAAAAATTGCACATAAATTTCCTAAATCGGATCACGAAGCAAACCAACGCGCGCCGGTTTCGGCTCCCCCAACCTGTTGTCTCTTTAATTAAGTTAAATGATAAATAAATCACGAGCTAAATACCCGTACAAATTTAAATAAACAAAAAAGCACCTAGCAGAGCTGCCTGAATTTAAGCGACGCCGCGATGCTCTGTGTATTTTTGCAAAGTCAGCGTGACGAGACACAGCGTTACGTACTATTTCTATCGTAAAACACAGAGGACAGGTCTTCCTCTCCAACGCGAGAGAATGTATAATTAAAACTGGAAATCAAGTGTTTATTTAGCGTTAATTTGTTTCGCCGTACGTGCTCTTTTTCATACGTATTTGGTGGTCTATATCATTAGGTTTAAAAATTTAGACTGTTGATACGAACCAGTAAAATCAATATTAACGTTTTATGTAAGCGTCTATTATTTATTTAGATTGCGCTGAGGGTAAACATTGCAAAGTGGTCTCCACTTTTTTCGGTATTAAAATTGCAGCAGGATATCAGCGCAGGAGCTCTTACAAATCATGCATCACATACACATACCTATCCACAAAAAAATATTCGTTTGTTCCATGTACTCCATATATTTTAAAAAGGCTTTGAGAGTGGCGGTAATGCTTTCGAAGCATCAACTAAGCGTATTCGCAGTATATCATAGATATTCATATGCCATTTATTTGTTGCATACTCACTTTATACAATTAGTGAAATTCATATGTATACGGATTTCACAAATTGACTAATATGCATTCACAATTAATATGCATTCACAATAAAGACAATACATACAACTGACCCAAATTTAACAAATTTTATTTATAACCTTTTAAATGAATCAATTACCTTCAATTAGAGAATTATGTACTATAGATATGCAACCAATTATATACATTTGTGTAACTGAAATTTTTGGTTGTATATTATTTATATTTAAAGATATTGCCTAATAAATTTATATATAAAATTTTACAGTACACATAACTCCATCTACCTATTTTCTAAGCCTCAAACCTTAAGTTTATGTATATCGTAGATTCCTATGTGTTTAAAGAAAGAAATAACTGCAGGAAAAAGCTTTAAAACTGAATTACTTTTTAAAGTCGATAATATAGTTATAATAACCTAAATAGTTAATAATATTAACTATTTAGGTTATTATAACTATATTATCGATATAGTTAATAATATTAACTATTTAGGTTTTTAATACATAACCTGAGATTAATGGAATACACAAATAATATATCTCTGTGCTTATTTATAAGTTTTTAAAGATTTTATGTTTTTTGGAGCTCAATATTGGTAAGTTAATTTTGTATACATATTATTAATTGATATACAGTTTTTACTATGATTCATATATTTTTAAATTAGCTAGCTTTTTATCTCTGATCAGATATATGTTGTAAGGTATACCTTTTTATCATTGCGATGTTATTGTAGGTCTTGATTCCTCGCTGGGGGTGAAAACTATGGACTGCTTCCACATCATCCCTCTGAATTCTTCATGTTTGCTGCCTAATAAACATTGTTACGGCTATCTGGAATCTCGTCTCCTCCCTGCACATATACCAAGTCCACGTAGACGTTCTTGTGAGTAGATAGTAGTTTAAGGTATTATATTTTTGCACTATGTAGACGGCTTTACATGTGACATAAGCTGTCATTTGAAATTACCATTTGGACAATATTTTTACTCTAAATAAATATTCTTATTCCTTACCTTTATTTCCTTAATAAACTTTATTCCACTCGATTTGTAATCCATTTAATGTTTACTTTCTCATTAATATTTATTAAAGAAAATATTAGTGAATATGTTTGAACATTGAGAAACTTTACCTCAGAAGAGGTTCTAACTTAGGCTGAATTATGAGAATTTAAATTTTGTAATTTAAATGTGATGTTTACACATATAGAAATGTATCAGATATGAATTTTTAATAACTTCAATTTTTTATCTTTTATCTATCTTTTAAATAGAAAGAAGAATATTAGTTTACGTTTACATGTATACCCTGCGATAACCTCATATCTTAAATCATATTTTAAAATTAATAACATGGGATATTAAGTCCTTTCAAAATAATATTCTTATATTCTTAAATAATCACCACCGGCATGATGTCATCTAGCGGCGCTTTGCTAATGCTGGACTGGAACGCTGAACTGGGATGCTGGAAATTATGTCTTATCTCGCCTTCTGCTGCATACAATTTGTATAACTTGGAGATTTCTGATGTTTTTTATTTTACACAATTTTACACAACTTGTAACTTGGATTTGATAGAAAACTGTCTAGCTTCGTCCAACGCGTTTTACCACACAAAACACTTAATTCCAAGGTCTTTAAATATTCATAACCTTTTCTAAATACTTATAATCCTATTGGATATAAATTTGAATAAAGTGAATTTGTTTTTATATGATATTTTAACTTAAAAGTCCTTGGGGAAGTCTTTTCTAACTATCTTGGCTTCATTTCATGTAACTAGGGAAGTCCTGTTACATAAAAATAGTTGTATTTCCTTAGTTACACATATTTACGGGATATTTATAAAGTCAGCTTGTTTCATTATTTTCAGTTTCCTTGTTTCACTATATATGAGTGATACTAATTTAAATACATTACATAAAATTTATATACATTTAGTAGATATGTACTTCTTATTTCATCTTTTTTGTTAAAACTCACTTGGGCCGTCCGCGTACCTCCGCTAACATTGTGAACCCCCACTTTTAGACAGAGTTTATAGTAACTGATATTGCATTAATTAATATCTTTTATTTATTATTTATTGAGGCTAATTTTCACTTTACCAATCCTGATAGATAAGGGGGTGAAAATCCGGGGGATATAAAATACAACAATCTGAAGATGCTGAGGATCACGATGAAAAATATTAGGGATAAGTTGACACAGTGCCTATTATTCTGGTTTAAGAACCAGTAATAAAATATTTGACGGGTTGATAAATAGCCCTAGTGAGTGAAAAGTGGAATATAGATTTGATTTATGAAGGATTACGCAGTCCCTATAAATATCTGTTGTGATTCTTACTGTTTGAGTTAAAAAGATACATATTTTACGAGATGGTAGCCACAATAATATGGTACAAGCGATTAATTATAGCTATAATTTGTCATGTTGGTGTAAGTGCACTATTGTATTTTATTAGTGGTTACAGATTGGTAATAAATCATTTACATGTTTATTTAAATAATCATAAGATGATAACATTTAATAAGAAGATTATGATAAGAGTATTCACACTGCTATATGAAAAGAAAATTAGTAAGCACTTTTTTTTTCAAAAATTTTACACTCGACTAACGAAGTAGAGCAAGCAATGCAAAATATGTCACATATTCTTTTCACGTATATCCATATATGCAAAAAGATTTATGGCTCTGCGGTTCTTGAATCAAAAGATATATGAGTTGGAATGGAGTTGGAGAATGGAGAAGAAAGGCTTGTGATTCTTATCTATTGTTGAACTGTGGAATTAAAAACAATAGAAGTATGGGTTTCATTTACATCATATCTGAAAATGCATTTTGAAAGTATTCGTGAAATTGTTAAAAAATACTATAAAGTAGTTTGTCATCTTGTGCCATCTCTGGTCCTAGACAGTCGAAGACATTTTTAATGTTAATATAATTTCTAGTTTGATAATAATGATAATGAAAAAGAGTATATTTTATTTGATATAGTTTAAGAATTCTATGATAAAAACTCATTCCAGGATAAGGATTTTTAATTAGCAAAACGTTATCTGCAGTCGCCTCCATATACAGGGAGGCCCACGAAGTTTTGGCCAGTTGATATCTCGAAAACTATTTGAACTATAATTTTGAAAAGTGGTGATCATTTTTGGCATACCAGGACTTTATTTCACCTGCATATTTCCAGTCATGAGACATCAACCTCAAAATTTTGAATGGGATTTATATTCTCTATATATTATTACAATTTTGTGATGGTCTGTCTAATACAAATGGAACTATATAATACTTATCAAGTTTCTGCCGTACTAGTAACGATGAACAACGTTTTATCAACATATCTTTATTTTTATTTAAAAGAAATGTAGATAGAATAGAAACAAAAAAGGTATCCTGGCAATAGAAATACAAGAGCTACTTGTCAAGAGTTGTCAACCAATGTTAGTAGATTTGGTATTTTTTAAAATAGTAATAGTATTATGCCTTTACATTTTACTTACGACGAGTACGTCGATATGCTACTCATCCATGGATGATGCGGAAAAAATAGCAGACAAGCTAGAGATTTGTAAGGTTATTGTTTCCCCGACCGAACAGCTCCAAGTAAAAATATATTTGCTTATGTGGAGCAAACATTAAGACGTGGTTCTTTTCCTAGTGGAAAACAGAAAACCCCTCGAAGAAAGCCTGTTCAAACAGAGCATTCCATAATTATTCTGGCTTATTTTCAGGTAAATTTCCATATCTCAACGCGGTGTCTTCAGCAAGAATTACGAGTAAGTAGAACTATAATCCAGAGAATAATAAAAGATATAAACATCATCATTTCAAAATGGATTTGACGCAAGATTTTGACCCATGCACGGAGCCTAAATATTTGATGTGTTTTATTCAACGGCCATTTAATTGGGCCATATTTATATCACGAAACGTTGAACAGCGAAAGATATTTATATTTTAGATTTTTGTAATTTTTTCACTTTGTGTAATTATGTATCTTCTTTATTAAAAGTTATAAAAAATTAGTCCATTCCTTTAAGAGCTCAGTGTATCACTGTTTTATATAAAAGCGCTAAAAAATATGGTATCCTTGGATTTGTATTAGACAAATCATCATAAAATTGTAATATTATACAGGGCATCCCATTTAAAATTTTGAAGTTCATGTCACGTGAGCGGAAATGTACATGTGAAATAAAGTCCTTTTATGCCAAAAATGGGCAACGTTTTCGACTATTTAAAATCACCAAATTTCAAAATTCTAGTGCAAATAGTTTTCAAAATATCGACTGTGCAAAACTTCGTGGGCCATCCTGTATATCTGCAAGTGCGAACATTTTTGCACTCTTAGATGAATGCCCCAAATAAGACCTTAACACCTTTTCAGAACTGCACTGAGGGTTACGGTTATTATAGTTTTTTGTTACTTTAGATAATACAGTAATATGATATTGCCATGCTAACAACCCTGGTTCTAATTTTACACCGAAAGAGTTTCCGAGCTATAGCTGGTTTGACTTATTTGAGTTGCGAAGAGGGAAAATTAACATTTGAATTTCATTTTCGGTTATATTATAGGCTATTGATTGTGGCATATAGAAAGGAACTAAGACTTTCACGGGTTTTTATTGCAAGAATTGGTCAATAGGTTATTAAAGAAGAAAAAACAGCGGACTGCCATTAAACTAGAGGGTGAAAATTGGAGATGCAAAATGCATCCTTTTCAGTTTTTTTTAGTATATCTCGCAAACGAAGCAAAATTTCGATATACTTTATGTGAGAGTTATGTAGAGAATTGAATTTCTGATCGAATTGTTTTATTTAAAAAAAGTGTAAAAACAATTTTTTTTGACGAAAATGTTCAAACAAAATGAAAAAAAGAAGCCAAAATTTCGATATTTGGAAAATTTTGGCTATTTGCCTATAATTTTTTTAGGTCAGAGTTAGGTATAGGCATTGCTTCATAGAAAAAAAGTAGAAAAAATTTTCTTTAAAATGCTGGGTCGAAAAAATTGTTGGGTTAAAAATTGACCGAAATATGTCCATATGTCCACTCGTCTTCGTTCCTTATTACTCTGTTTTTTAGTGCATAAATAATCAATAGCCAATTAGCAAGAACCCATTGCTTCGTCGATTCTAAGTAACGCCCAAATTGGGAACCATGAACGTACTAAATTATTTATCGCCTTACTTTATTCCACGCTGAACAAGTAGTCGTGAAACACCAATATTCTTGAAGACTACTAGATTATTTTCAAAAGCTTTAACCTATATTAGTATGAGTAATAAAGTCACTCTACTGCGTATATCAGAGTATACGAATAGGTCGACATTAGCATTCATGTCAGAAAGCGAATAATTCATATCAAACCACATAGGGTTTATCAACAAGAAAATCCATCTTAGAGGAATCCCGCAAGAGAGAGTACGCCTTGACCTCTGGTGTCCCTAATATATCATTAAAATTTCCTTCATTTCGCCGTTCATGGAAGCTTATGCTAATTCAAATGATATACTGTGCAATCTAGTAACTGATAAATATGAAATATACGAGATTCATAACAATTTATATTGGTAATGGGATGATTGGTCATTTATATACCATTGTGAATATTAATGCGAATAGAAACAACGTCAAATGCAATAAAACTAGATAAATACTAACAAAATGTCATATATATATATATATATATATATATATATATATATATATATATATATATATATATATATATATATATATATATATATATATATATATATATATATATATACACTATCTATACAAATAGACACTATCTTAATTAAATTAAATATTTATTATTAGTAAAAACAACTAATTAAATATTTAATATATATATATATATATATATATATATATATATATATATATATATATATATATATATATATATATATATATATATATATATATATATATATATATATATATATATATATATATATATATATATATATATATATATATATATATATATATATATATATATATATATATATATATATATATATATATATATATATATATATATATATATATATATATATATATATATATATATATATATATATATATATATATATATATATATATATATATATATACACTATCTATACAAATAGACACTATCTTAATTAAATTAAATATTTATTATTAGTAAAAACAACTAATTAAATATTTAATATATATATATATATATATATATATATATATATATATATATATATATATATATATATATATATATATATATATATATATATATATACATATATATATATATATATATATATATATATATATATATATATATATATATATATATATATATATATATATATATGTGTGTGTGTGTGTGTGTGTGTGTGTGTGTGTGTGTTGTGGTGGTGGTGGTCACCTATTGAATTTCTTTAATCTATGAAATATTTGAACAGGTATGAACAGAAGACTCCTTCTGTTGAAATATATGTTCAGTTCAGTTATAATATAATGGTCGTTAGGAAACGTTTTATAATCAATGTTATTGATTTTTATTATTTTTCTTTATATGGATAATATATTCTTCAGAATTTATCTACGGCTTATCTTTTATTAAGCTTAACTCTATTTGGATTTTTGAAACGAATTCGTTCTTTATCTTTTCATTTGGTAGCAATATAAGAAAGTGTTGTAAACTAAATAGAAATAGAAATATAAGAAAGGTAACTTCTTTTCCTTTTTAGGAACGCCTTGACTCCTGTATATACCTGGATCGCTGCTGGCGCCTAAATAGTTGATTTACCATTAATACTAGCAACTGCTTGGCTAATTCCTGTTTTCATAGTCTCAATAACCTCTTTACTTCCTATTGGGTAAGTATTTCTTTTCTTTTTAACGATTTTAATTAATATTTTTCTATGAATTTCTCTCAAACCAAATTTACGTCATCACCATTTCCTGATATTCTGGTTACTAATCAACAATATACTGTTTTAAATAATAGTCCCTGTTTTATTTAATCTCGTGCATTAGATATGATATTTTAATGTCTTTGTGGTATCTACCTATTATTTTAATGTTTGTAGCACTATCACACTAAGTTTATATTTTCACGATCAATGTTTGTTCACCTCTTTACCTATTACACTTTGAATAAATGTCATTTACATAATTACCTTTTCTATTTCTTGTATACATATAATGTCTATTTACTTTAAAGTTGATTAATTTTATTTAGTATTGTTTTTCTAATTGTCTAGCTGTTATCTCGCTATAGATGTTGCATTTTTATGACAGGTACAGTCATTAAATGCCCAGGAATCCGAAAGATTCACAACAACCACACTTTTTTCCTGTTATATGACTTTAAGTGGTTATATTATATGATATGTTTATATTATACATGTTTTACCTCATTGTTAGTTTGTTTTATATAGCATTTCACTACCAGATAGTTGTGAAAACTTGTTATTAGTGTACTAACAACGCTCGATTCATGCCCAGTAATTGTACGGTATTAACTATAAATATATAATTTAGCGTCTTTGTATTATATTTTGTGGTAGTTTAATAATTTTATCTATCTATTATGATTGCTATTTTTAATATATCTTAATAAAGTCATTTATTTCGATATTTCACTGATTTCTTTAATTGTTTGATGCACTTTTTTGGTTACCATGATGTGGTATTTACCACTTTGTCACATATATTATGTATATGTATATGAATGTGTATATACATATCATACATTCGCAAAATGTTCACCTGATTTGAAATAAATCATCCGCAAATCCTTGTATTCCATAACGATTTATTTTGCGATTTACCGAACAAATAAAAGCTGACATGATATTTTGCAGAGGGGCACCAGGCGTACACTCTCCGTGATACAAAGATATTCCATTATCTTAACTGTCACCAAGCTGGAATAAAACAAAAGTCGTTCCTTATCGAATCTTGCCGGTGAAAAATAAAGGAGGCCGGCATCAGTCAGTTCGTATCGTAAGACAAACGTCTACACTATAGCTATAAAGCAGCGTTTTCGAGGATTTTTAAATATGCCCACAAATAATTGCTAAAAAAATTAACAATTTGTTGAATTAGTCTAGTCATTTTACGTTGCAAAAAAAATCATGGAAATTAGATTGGCTGTGTCAGCTGATGTAACGTCAAAATTGAAATGACTTATCGTTAGTAATATCAAATTCTATAAATACAATAACTCGGGTCACTCGCGAGACATGGAGCCCTAAGAATCTTAAATGAAATGTTAATTGATTAAATTTTTTTGTTCTTCTGTTTTAGCTATATTTTAAAAATAAGAATAATTACACCCCGTTATGGTTTTACTCGAATGTTATTTCAAATATCAAATTATTATCTGGAGGTTCAAAAAATATACAAAAAGAAATTCGTAAGTTTCTGTTCTATCAGAATCCACAATTATATTTCAATTGCTTGCGGTATATATTACGCGTTTT